>JAOPHQ010006673.1:0-15000 GCA_030340625.1 Merluccius polli
TTTTTTTCAGACAGCCTTGGCGGCGTTGTGGCATAGCATGGTCGGGTGAAATGTGGTGCCAAAAAATTTGCCCTTCTTTACAGAGAAACCGCGGCAGGATGCTGATGACGGCTGATGCTGGCTTATTAACGGGGGCTGTCCGTTCGTCGGCTGGAATGGGACCTCTCTCCCCGCTCAAATCTTAGTCCTGCAGGCTGCCGTGTTTTTCTCCTTTTCCTTTCTTTCTTTTTTAGCTTTGCTAACTCACTTTCTGCCCTTTGCTGCCCTCCCTACCCAATCTCTCTCGCAGATCTGTTGACAATGCATACACGCTAGCGCACGCACACGCACGCGTACGGCACACATGCACGCACACACACACAGACACTACACACACACACACACACACAAAAAAAGCCTTTTTTCTTTTCACCTCGCCTGCAGTGATTTTCTGTTGATGATTAGAGAGAGAGAGAGAGAGAGAGGACAGGAGAGAGAACAGAGAGACAGAGGATAGTGGGAGAAAGAGAGAGAGAGGGAGAAAGACAGAGGAGAGAGGAGAGAGATCTCTTTGAAGGACTGTTGGCTGGCCCAAGCTGGCTTACCACGCCCTATGTTTTGCCTCTCCTTTTTTCGATTTCCCTCCATCTGAACTTTTCTCTCCATCTGTTGCTTGTACCAGCCCCCCCCCCCCCCCCCCCCCCCCCCCCGCACACACCACACACACTATCTTTCCTATCTTTCATCTTTGTTTCACACTTCTTTCCCATGCAAACACCCTATGATTCCTTACTTTCCCACTTTACTCAACTCTTCCCCACCAATGGACCCACCCACACTCACACCATGTTGAAGACACACTATTCTAAATTTGAGTGAATGTTTTGGTATCACTTTTTATGATTAAAAAATCTTGTATATTCTGCACATTCTGTTGTCATCCACCTCATATCATGTCTCCTCTCTCTCTCTCTCCTCTCTCTCTCCCTCTCCCTCCTCCCTCTCTCCCTCTCTCTCCTCTCTCTCTCCTCTCTCTCTCTCTCTCTCTTTCTCTCCCCTCCTCTCTCTCCCTCTCTCTCTCTCTTTGCATCCATCACAAGTAATCCTCTCTCACCATCGTCTCCCCTCGTTCAATAGCTTCTCAGCGCTCCAAATAATTTGAGACAAAACACGATAAAAAATAAAATAAATAAAAATCTCATGGTCTGACCCACGGTTGAACCTGTGCTTACTATGATGAATCGCTGCAACACTAGCAATACAGGGAACACACACCACACACACACACACACACATACACACACACTGTGTGGGTGCGGCGGGGGGGGGGGTTCCATTATCAACAGAAGACCATGAAAAAAATGTGTGTAATTTCCATACATGCTATACACAAATCACACACATGTACGCCAAAGACTGTGTACATGTGTGTGTTATGTACAAGCGTAGCTCGGTGTCTGTGATGAAAGTCTGTGTGTGTGTGTGTGTATGTGTGTGCGTGTGTGCGCGCACGCACACGCGCACACTTCGGCCCCTGTTTACTGAGAGAAAGAGACTCTTTGTTTGGGTCGGAGAAGGTGAACGATGTCACAGGCGGTGACGACAAATCAGTTTCACTTGAAAAAACAAAAATCTTCAAAGAGCAAGCAAACCCTGCACGCCATTCACATGATCAGGCTGGCTTCTCTCCCATTCCTCAGTCAACGCCTATCATCTAGCCTCAAAAAGGCAACCACAAACTATTTCCAAGTCTTTGGTGCAATGCCTTACAATGTAAAACATTAGGCCCTCATCGTTTTTGCTCATTTCACGACTCAAAAAACTTGTGACCATAGAGGCGAGGGGCTAAGAAATGTAGATGTAGAACTCCACTGTTTCAATATACCAGCGAGGTTTATTCAGATGCCGCATTCAACCATGGCCATCACAGTCCTGTTTTACCCTCACTATTGAATAAAACCCCAGGATACCCAGCTGAGGTAGTCTCTCACGTTGAGGGGACAAGCCATCCGTTTCAGGGGGAGACTATGGCCGGAGACTTGGAGGTGCTGAATCTAAACAGCTTCTGAGTGGGGTTAAGGGTCACTGTTTGACCCAGTAAAAAAAAGACATTATCTGCACATGGCAGAGATGTCGCCGGTCTGAACACCGTTTGAACTTTGGATGACAATATCCTGCCCCTTGAATCGCTTCCTTTACCCTAGTGTCCTAAACACATGGCCTTTGGTGGAGTACATCCACCTCGAGTCAGTCGTCGAACTTTGGCCCAATGTGCTTTGGTACCAAGTATATGTTTGAGCATTTTTTTGTCTTCAGGCATGGTTATTGTCACAAATAAAGTAGTGGTTAATAGGCTCCATCTCTTCCTCTTTACCCTCCCCAGGTCAGGTCCCAATTTCCCCAATGGGCAGTTGGGTGGAGCTCAGCGTCTTCCCCAAGAAGACAGAGTAACTGCTGCTTCCACGATGACACACAACCGACTGTGCAAACAGCTAGCGGGGAACCTTTGAGTGTCACCCCTCACCCCTGCCAGGTACCTTTCGTCCTTGGAGTCCTGGGAGAAGGACCAAGTTTGGTTCTGGAGCCGATGCTTGTGCGTAGGCGAGGCAGGCGAGTAGTTACCTCTCAACCTCACACAGTTTGACTCCCACAGACATTTTCTGCTGCTAAGGTCCGCCACCATGGCACGTTGTCCATTGCACTGGACTAGAGATGGGCCCATGTTGCCTCTTGGGGCTAAGGCCAGGCCAGTCTCAGGGCGAAGGTCCTGGTGACCTACCTACCCTACTGTCGTGGGGGTTGCTTTCAGAAGGGGTTTGTCCTGGGCTTCACCCCAGACCTGTTGGACTTACTGGGCCCAACCAGAAACCCTATAGCACCTGACGACATGGTCTATAACATGGTAGATGGCCTATTTTTTATTTGCATCCCAAATAAAAGTATACATTCAAAGTTTACATTTACAATATTGATATTGCAAAATTCTGTCAGTTCCAGTTATGGAACTGACAGAATTTCTGCTTGTCCCCAATGTGGGATTAATAAAAGTAAATCTTATCTTATTATTTTTCAATTGAAATTGTACCATTGAAATTGCTCTCTTTATTCATTTAACATTAAGTATATTGAGCATGTGAACAACAAACACCTTTAAACACCGAATGATAGCAAATGAGTAGTATCAGCTAATGCAAAAAAACAAAAAACATTAAATGTCTATTTGTTTTGGCACGACATTGCCGTGACATTTAGTGCCAAAGGGAATAATCTTGTGGCCAACTGATAAGAACTAATATCAGCCCTTGTCGGGCCGGTATTCACATAGGAGCCTTTTATTTTGAACAAAGGCAGGGGCCCCAGCCTTCGAGGGCGATAATAAAGCGTAAATAACAACCGAGTGTTTCCTGCACAGGATCATTAAGGGGAGGATTGGTAAGATTGGTGAGATTGGTATCGTCATTGTTGTTGATGTGTTTTTGACAGAGGGGGAAGTAGCTATGTGCCGTATTGTGTGGCTACAATCGAGAAAGCTCAAAGGACGTGACTTTGAGAAAGGTTAGGCTCACAGGATGGATGACGGGCAGGATGGCTGGAGGTAGAGGGAGGGGGGAGATGAGAACGGAGATGGCCGCTGCAATGAGAAAAAAAGGGGCCGATGTACTGCGGGAAGGGAAAAGATGTTTGAGAGAGAAGGGGGGGGGGAGAGAGAGTGAGGGGGGGGAGAGAGAGAGAGAGAGAGACAGAGACAGAGAGAGGGAGGCTGGCAGCAGGAAAAATCTGGCCTGGCTGACTTGCGAGGTCTTTAGAAGGTCAGTCATTTGACATGGTTGGCTGCCCCACGACTGCCCTAGCCTGGCCACTCTGTGAACCCTCCCCCCACCCCCAAGCCCCAAGCCCATACCCTCATTATTTTCTTATGAGCAGAACCACCTTCTCCTCAGATGAATTGGGCAAAATATGCCTCCCTCCTCCTCCTGCTCTTGCTCCTCCTCCTCCCCCTCTTCCTCCTTCCAACCCCTTTTTTGCCGGCATCTTTTTCCCCCTCTCTCTCTCTCTCTCTCTGTCTCTCTCTCTGTCTCTCCCTCTCTCTCTCTCTCTCTCTCTCGCTCTCGCTCTCTCCCTCTATCTATTTCTCCTGCGGTACCTCCATCACTCTCCCTCCAGGACCCTGGCTCTGTGTGCCAGAGGCTCGCAGAATTCGATCAGACTGCCCCAGCCCTCGTTTTCCTCCCTCCAACTCCTCCGACTATATATGTCCCCACCTAGAGGCCAGAAGAGACATGGAAAAAACACATTAACAACCTTTGAACTTGCAAAAGGTGGGAAGAGGGGATTTATTTTGTATTCATGTTCCACTGTGTGGGGGGTGTGTGTGTAATTTCACAGTTGTGAAGCCCTTTCAGCCTGTGTTTGTGAATATATATGTATGTATACGGAAGAAAAAAAACTGCACTTCCAACTGTTTAAAAGGCGTTTCATAATTTTTGTTGAAGTCACAAGAAAATGTCATTTATATCACACAACTACACCGAAAAAAACAAAAATGCACGCCTGTGTGTGTGGGCCTGTGCGTGTGAGCCTGCGCGTGTGAGCCAGTGCGTGTGAGCCTGTGCGTGTGGGCCTGTGTGTGCGGCCACATGCTTGCACTGTTTAGACACATGGTAAGACTCATGGTGTTATCTCACTCCTGAAGTTAATTTGTTTCTTTTTTTTCTTTTCGTTTGGTCATGTGAGGACCCACTTAAAGCACCATTAAGGGCCATTTAATCAAGGGGTTGGACCCCAGCCCAGCCCTTGGTCTCATTGGTCAGCCTCGGTCTCCAATCAGATCCAGACGGATCACTGGGCTCATTTTCAGCAAGGTAAACCCATGATGAGAAACAGGGTTGCTATTATGATGATTTATTTTTTTTACGAGGTTCCTCCTATCTTGTTTGTGCAGTAACTTGGTTTTTTTTTTATGGTGCCTCTGGCGTTCTGTGTTAGGCTTTTCATCTGCAAAGCTTGTTTTTTTCTTAGTTGCTTCGAGTTAGCTTTGCCAATAAGAAGCGCTGTTTAGTGCTTGGCAGTCGCAACCCCTCCTCACACAAATGGTTAGCAGCTGACTCCTAAGCAGCAGCAGCAGCAGCAGCGGCGGCCTTCATACTTCCCTTTTTTAAGGGAGCAAGGGAGCCAACCTGCTTTCCGATTAATTTATCTTATTCCCCCCCCCCCCCCCCCCCCCCCCCGCCCCAAATGATGAAACGGGTTTGTCAGAAATGGTGAACATTGCACTTTCAGGAGTTTACCCATGCTTTGACACTTCAAAGGGAGGGACGTGTTAAAACATTTAACGATAACTGTAAAATAATATGACCGGAAGGAAATCAAAACCGTTGTCGAGGTGAGTGGAACCAGATGAGCTCTGATGGATGAGTGTACAGTGATGTCGTCATGATAGGATCAGGGGCCGATGGCCGTCTGGTGTCTGGTGTCATGTCACTCAAGTGTTTTTTAAAGAGCACGTCTTGATGCGGGGAGAGGGAGCGGTGCTCTTATGCGTACCCTTTCTGAACCCACTGCCGCTAATTATTTGCTGTGTTACTGTTTGTGTGTGTGAGGGAGGGAGAAGGGATAGACGGAGAGGGAGAGAGAGAGAGGGAGAGAGGGGGACAGAAGGAGAAAAACAGACGGTTCGAAGAGAGAGGCAGAGAGTAGGAGACGAGACGGAGAGAGTTGTGAATAGCTGCTGACACACATAAAAACATGGAAACACATATCTTTTAGTTTAACAAGACATGCCTGTTGGGCTTGGTCTCCAGAAAGAAAAAAGGGAAAACCCTCGGCTTTTCCTCTGTAAAATCGACAGCTAATGTGCATCAGGAAGGATCGTTTAAATAGGGCTTACTGTGTAAGTCAGGGAAGAGGGAGCGGTAGGAAGATAAACATTAATTGGTTACAGCTGAGCAGCCCTAAAAATCCTGTCTCTCTCGCTCTCTCTCTCTCTCTCTCTCTCTCTCTCTCTCTCTCTCTCTCTCTCTCTCTCTCTCTCTCTACCCTATAATCCAGAGTGGGTTATAAACACAGTTAAAGTTTCCAACTCTCCCATCCTGGGTGGCCAGACTGTGTTTGTGTTTGCCTGTAAGTGTGTGTTTTTTCTGGTGTGTGTGTGTGTTTGTGTGTGTGCATGTCGTGTGTGTGCACATGTCGTGTGTGTGTGTGTTTGACTAGATTTAGTAGCCCCAATATAGCATCATTTGTTAGCCTGTATTAGATTAAAATAAGCATTGTTTAAACTCCCAACACTTTGGGAGGTGCACATTTCAACATGCATAGTGAAAGCAGGTTTCACAAAAGACAAGTATTACATTTCCATACCCCGAGAAGAGAATAATAAGCTTGCATTTTGGTAACTACAACCTTCAAAGTATACAAACTTTAATTGCATTTAAAGTATACAAACTTTAACGTGACTTTAACGTATGCAAACTTTTACTATTACCTACCCCTTCCCTTGGGTCTTATTTTATGTATTTTAAAGCAGAGCTCTGGGAAAGAGCCAGGCCTCAGTAGGGGAGGGGAGGAACTACTGGCCTACTGTCAGCTCTGGTCATGTTGAAGGGTAGCAGCAGTGGGCGTGCCTCATATATTTTATATACGTTCCTCCTACCAGAGAATGCGGTTAACCAGTGTCCTCGTTTCCTTCCCCACCCACCCACCCTCTCTTTCAGGTCCCAGAGCATCTGAGGTGTGTTTGTAGTTGGGTGTGTGTGGGGGGGGATAGAGAGGGGCTTGAGAGAGAGAGAGAGAGAGAGAGAGAGAGAGGAGAGAGAGAGAGAGAGAGAGAGAGAGAGCGAAAGAAGGAGGGAGGGAGGGAGGGAGGGAGGGAGGGAGGGAGGGAGGGAGGGAAAAAAGTGCTGACACAACTCTTCCAGAGTTAAAATCAAACTGTATGCTGCTCCTCGTCTGGGTGGCCCAGCACACATTTTTTTTTGGGAGGGACAGCATGGCTGTGTGAGTGAAACCTGGCAATCCTCCTCCAGGATCTTACCTCAACATCGGTATGTTTTTTATGTTTCAGGAAAGAGCTTTTTATAAGCGTCTCTTTCCGTAGAAGTGCATGTCTAGGCTTTTTAGGCATTCCAGGCGATCTGTTAAAAATGTGTACATATATCAGGGTCTTGTTTGGCTAACTTGCCAGCCCTGCCCGCCTTGGCAGCACCTCCTTTTTTGGATCATCAGACCCTCACCCTCTGCTTCTTGTTCTCAAAGGACTCATTGAGATCACAGATCTGGGGTGGTGGGGGTCGACGCTCCGCCCTCCAAAGTTTCTGGGCCTTGCCCGACCAAAAAGCCTAAAAAATGTCTCCCCAGACCTGTGACTGGGCCACGTCCCTGCTGCACTACGTGTCAACCAGCGGTGGCCTGACCACAGCACAATACTTAAAGAGATAGCCACACACATCTTTCCTCTCCACGTGATTTTGTGTGAGATGTGTATACAATATAAGATGTGCACATAACGCCTCTGGTAGTCTGATGCAGAATTGAACTGGTAAATAGAAGTTTACACATTTCCAACTCGTATCACCCTGGTGGTCTCAGCATCGTGCAGAATTTCCATCCTCTACTTTTAAAATATCTGACCAAAGAGTAGGGGCTGTGTTGTGGTCAATGTGTGCCGTGTATTAAAATTGCAATACATTTATGTAAAATATAAAAGTAGGAGTTTGAGTGACTTGCTCAACAATATTTCAGCTCCTTCAGCCAGCATAGGCTCCCCCTGTGTTTAGTTTCTTAATGAAAGCTCAAAGTTTTCATATAATTCACTCAGGGGAAGTGGTGGAAAGTAACTAATGCCTAGCACACATTAGACAATTTTTCAAATTTAGAAGACCACACACCTAACGATAGATGAAGATAGATGTAAATGTTTTGGTCATTAAGTGTGTGAAAGGCAATGATTCTGCCAACACAGCACACCACACATTAACCGACGCCATTCCTGAACAACCCAGTCCTCTGATTCGCAAAACCGTAACTCTCCCAAATCACAATCGCAATATCGCAATCAAAAATGTGACATTTAGTGTAAACAAACATGGGGGACGGCGGCCATGTTATGATAGCAATGCTAGCTTTAGAACTTATTTTTGTCTGAACATCCTAAGAAAAACAAAAGTACTATGGATGAAGTTGTGGAGACGGCGTGAAAATGGACTGTACATGTCACAGTATGAGGTGCACTCCTCCATTTCGGAAATCCATCACACTTTCATACCACACATACCCCACACCACATGATAATCTGGCAAAAAAATCGGGGCTTTGCTGACCAGAGTCGGAACGGGAAATTGGGCACAAGATCGGGTTCATTATCGTGTAGTGTGTACCCAGCATAAGTACATTTACTCAAGTTTTTTTCATTTGCTCTGTAATTAAGTACACATTTGAGGAACTTGTGAGTATTTCTATTTTCTGCTACCTTATACTTTTACCTCACGACATCTCAGAGGCAAGTATTGTACTTTTTACTCCACTACATTTATCTGACAGCTTTAGTTACTAGTTACTTTGCAGATTCAGATTAACAATACACAATATAAACAATAAATACATTATATTATTATATCAGTAAGGCTTTATTGGTCCCCAGGAGGGAATTCACAAACTACCCAGCAGTATGTAAAGTAATATATAAACTACATATAAATACATTAAAATGAGCTCCACCTCTACCAGCTGCAACATTACAGCGATTAACACATTAATGCATCAATAGATATAATCCACTAATATAATGTATATTATTCTGAAATGGACCATTCTGCATAATGAATACTTTTGGTACTTTAAAGTAATAATCTTGAAGATTTTCATGTAAATATATGTCTGTTATGTCACTATCTATCGCCGAATGAGGTACCCACTGATGAACGCCCTTGCATTTGCAGTATTATGGATATTACGACCTGGGTGTCGGTGGGGACACACCTGCAATTACCACTTATCTCCATAGGTGTCGCCAAAGAGAACAAAACGGAAATCTCAGAGATTGCCACTTTAAGTATGTCTTGATGCTTTTGTACTTTTAATTAGGTCACATTTTCAATGCAGGACTTTTACTTGTAATGAGTATTGAGTATTTCTACAGTGTGGTATAACGACTTGTACTACTGAAGTACCGAGTACTTCTGCCACCACTGTTCAGGGGCCTGAAGTGGAAGTAAGTGATGAAGGTTAAGCAGTTCAGCGTGGATTCTCTTCTTCATAGAGCCAAGAGCGCTTATCAGATTCCCACCAGCTACTGAACGGCCCCTTTGAGCTTCTCAGTATCGGCAGGTGTGTGGAAGAGGAGTGACCTCTTGCTCTCTCTGCCCCCCACCCCACCTGTCTTTGAACTGCTTCCTCTCTGTACTGTACTTGATCTCCCTCTCTCTCTCTCTCTCTCTCTGCAATAAAGTGAGCCAGTGTTGGTTACAATAACCAGAGTTGTCATTAACATCTCTGGTGGTCTCTGGTGTGTGTGTGTGTGTGTGTGTGTGTGTGTGTGTGTGTGTGTGTGTGTGAATGAGAGCGTGCGTGACACTGAAGACCACTGGCACTTATCAAAGCCCTTGGCTATGCTCGGTTCTCAGTGTCACATCAGAGGCATTGCAGAGTAATGATAGCCATCAGAGGTAATGATTACAAAGGTGTGTGTGTGTGTGTGTGTGTGTGTGTGTGTGTGTGAGAGAGGGAGAGAGAGATGGAACAAAATACCCACCTGCCACACACACACACACATGTAAATAATGAGTTTTTTTATGTATGCAAGTGGGAGGTCTACCTTTTACTGAGGGCTTTCTTCTTCTTCTTCTTCTTCTTCTTCTTCTTCTTCTTCTTCTTCTTCTTCTTCTTCTTCTTCTAGTACTTCTTGCGTTCAGTCTGTCTTCTCAGATTAACCCACACTCTGGGGGCATCAGTCATTTTGCAGTTTGCCTCAAGCGGCTCAAACTTTCCAAGCACAAGGTGGTCTCTTTGGCATCATCGCCTTCAGATTATCACTTTACTCTCTTCTCCAAACAAAATGAGAGGGTAACATGCATGCACACTGAAAGAACAGATATATGATGTTAATTTCACTCCTCACTCACTCAACACCGTACAAGCACAGCTGATTATATGTCTCTGCTGTATTTTATTTTTGGTAGTTCCTCCATCACTCATTCCATTATTATTACCGTTATCACTGTTATCACTGTTATTATTATTTTTAATATTATTATTATTGTTATTATCATTATGTGTGGGTAGAGCCCCCCCCCCCAACCCACACACATAAATGGGGTCATTAATGTCTCTGTGTGTGTGTGTGTGTGTGTGTGAACGGTTTTCAGGGAGGCTCTTATCGTTTCGTCTCTTTTCTCTTTTTCGTATGTGGCTGTGGTGCTTTTGTCTGTGAATCTGTGCCCATATTTGTGTGTGTGTGTATATGTGTTCATGTGTGTTCGCACATGCTATTCCTCTGGGTTAGGGGGTGTGTCAGGGGAAAGGGCGTGGCGTGTGTGTGTGTGTGTGTGTGTTAGGAGGCTGGTCGCAGGGGGCTTTGATGAGCCAGCCTGATTTACGGGCGCATTAAAGGGCTGTTGCAGCCGCTTGCATTTTCATTTTTATGCGCTTCCTCTTCTGTGAGCGGGGAGACACCGTAACTTATGGACGCGTCAGATTGTGCGAAGGAAGATGTTTTGATGGGGATGGGAGGGGTCGAGAGGGGCGGGCGGGGCGGGGTAGGGTGGGCTGAGCTGCGGCTGGAGGCTGCGTGTCTTCGAAGAAGTAAATGACAGATTCACAGAAAGATTTTTTTCCTTTTCAGCCGTTGCTCGGAAACAGAAATAATGTCTAATTGCTATATTGAGTTATGGATGAACACTTTACATTGATGTAGTGATGTAGTGTTTGTTTACCCAGATGCCGGGACAAGAGCTCAGAATGAGGCGAGCGATATTGATTTGGGTTCTGAAAGGAGATCTTCCCCCTGAAAGGAGATGACAACACATCACCGGTTTGGTCGCTTGACACCGACAGCTGTAAAATCACTGCAAATCAAATCAAAATCCTGTATATGAACTTCAACCATATGTCTGCACATTGTTTACGTCTGTGCACACGTGTGTGTGTGTGTGTGTGTGTGGGTGTGTGCGCGTGTGCGCGCGCGCATCTCAATGATCATTACTGACTTCTGTTTGAAATGTCGTTAAAGACTTGCAAAAGGAAAAAAAAAAGACATCTGACACTACCTTGCATCGACGCCCGCGGCTAGTAAGAGACAATATGTTGTTGTATTATGCTAATGTCTCATTAAAGATTCAGTGAAAACGAGCATGTGAGATGATCACGCCATTAAAAGTTAGCATTAACGATGAAGTATGTTAATCAGACCATATGGGACCGCTCCGCCGGTGCAAAATTAGCTCAATTTACCCTTTTGTTGTTGGACCTGGAGAGAGAGAGAGAGAAAGAGAGGAAGAGAGAGAGAGAGAGAGAGAGAGAGAGAGAGAGAGAGAGAGAGAGAGAGAGAGAGAGAGGGAGGGAGGGGGGAGAGAGGGAGAGAGGGAGAGAGGATGCTTTGAAATAGAGAAGCTATTTGAAGAACGTTTGACAAATGTTTACATCAAGTGTGTGATGTAATAAATGCAACTTCAAGTAGTAATGCACTTTGATGAAATAGTGCCCCCTTTTTTTGGATTTTGCACGCGTCAGCAGTCAAACTTTAATAGTAACTTCCCAAAGGGCCAAGCACAGATACGTGATCTTGTTTTAGACCGCGTTCTCAGTTTGATGTGACTCACGCACACACACACACGCACACACACACACACACACACCTCATTCTAACATAGCTATTTTTCGTCACCAATCATGCAGCTGAAGATACATATTTACAACCTTCTAGCAACATGAACTGAAATGGCTTCAAATGATAGCAGTGTCACATGCCAATCTGCACCAAGATTGGGAAAGAAACACACACAAGTACACACACACACACACACACACACACACACACACACACACACAGCACTGCGTCCATATATCACACACAGAGCACATAAACTCAGACAGCAATAACAATCCATCACCACTCCACCCGTAATAATATCTTTGCACGTGTCAAGATTGTCAGGATTTTCTGCTGACGTTTTGACGCCGCTGCTCATTTTCTCCTGCCGTGCGCCGAAGTCTTTCAAAGATGTCAAATAAAAATAAACAAAAAAAGGCCTACGTCATTCTCTGTGGTAGACTGGTTGGAGTCTACACTGTGGCTTGGGTTTTTTGGACCGTCCTGGCCGCGCTGCGCTGGGCAGGGTTTGTTTTTTCGTTGTTTTTGGGTTTTTTTTCCCCCCGGATAGCGAACAGGGTTGGGTTGACGCAGCAGCAACAGCAGCAGCAGCGTGCCCAGCGGTGCTTCCCCCTTCCCCCCATCCCCACATGTTGACACAGAAGGCACACATGTCACAGCGTCAAAAAGGTCAAAGCGCTGCTCTGTAAATGCACAGCTGTTGGCGGAGGGAGGGGCGCCATCGCTGAAACGCCGCCGAGGGTGAGTTTATTCGCTTGCGGCGAATTTGGTTCATGCGGACGACGAGTCTGGATGCCAGGTTTGCGGCGAGGTTAATGGGGAAAAAACAAAAACCCGAACTTCAATGAAGGAATGTGTGCTGACGTACGGTGAACTTCAAGCACTGAGGAATTCGCCTCGTTTCGCCGATTTCGGCTACCTTTCCCGCAACTGACATCTCCCGGATGTCTGTTGTGACCCTTTTTTTCCCCCCCATTTCTTTTTCGACAACCATCCGCCCTTAGCCAAAATCAATACCGGCGTCTCAGCACCGTCCTTGTAAATCTCACAGTACGCTCCAGTTAATCCAGGGCATACTCCGCTCAGAGAGTCTTATCCTAAGTAGTCTGGGCTCAGGTTCAGGTCCAACTGTTGGGAACTAATGGCTCCGTAAAAAAAAAAAGGGTTAAAAAGTAAAAAATGAAATTCATGTACTAATAATGCGTGCAGTTATCTTTTGGAATGAAGGATTTTCGTTTTACAATCATGCTGTTACAAATCAGTCCTGGGAACAGTTAGGGGTCGGAGTAGTTTATGGTGGTGCACAGCAACAGAATGCGATGTTGGCAGGTAGTGATGGCCCCCTGCGCGCGGTCCGAAGATGAGAACCAAAATGCAGCAGAGCACAAATTGTGTGACGGTTCAACAGACACGGGTTGCTGAGCATCTCCTAATAGTCCTAACAACCAGAAAGTCTCAAAAACTATCCCTGAGCTGGAGTACAAGCTGTCTGTAAAACTTAAAAGCTGTTCATGTGGAGGAGAAAATGGAGGAAAATGCATGAAATGTTTTCTCATTGGACTTGGATAAAAAAAAAAACTCAATCTCAAATATGTTCAACCCAATGGCAAGCAAATTACATCGCCACACATGACTGTTTTGCCGTTCACCAAGTAACGTACTAGCGTGTAGGATTTTTTTGGGGGGGGAAATCACTGGACACGTGTACTTGACGTTTTTATGGTGGCCATTGATTATTTTAATGACAGTGCCTTTTCTGTGCTCGCTCTTTCCCTCCTTCTCTTTTCTTCTCTCTCTAACATTGTCTTGTCAACATGAGGTCATCGGCTGCTTCAAGCTTGGTGATGTCATCCCCCTCATAAACAATCTTCCTCCCAGGGGTCGGTCTCTCTCTCTCTCTCTCTCTCTCTCTCTCAGCTGAGGTCATCTCAGCGTGAGGGTTGCACTGTCTTGTTTTTACCCTTAAAGGCATGATTATTTCATTTTATTGAATTTCTTCATAACAATGAAAAAGGAAATGATAACAATCGGAAGCGGTCCTCTTTTTAAAGTGCTTTATCGTTTTGTAGGTTTTTCTCAAATTATTATTTTTTTTAGGGGGGAGGGATTTCATTTTCATTTGTTGACATCTTCTGTCTTTTTATTTTTTTTGAGCACCTGAGTGTTTATTTTTCTCTGATAAACCTCAAGATGATTGGCCCTGTTGTGTTGTTGCAGCCAGTACAATGAGCTCATCCTGCTCCCTGCCTGTTGTGGCTGGCTGCTGTCAAATCTAATCTTGTATTACCCCCCCCCTGCCCCCCCCCCCCCCCCCCCCCCCCCCCCCCCCCCCCCACTTCCCTACTTCCTTCCCCTCCACAATGTTGTACTTGGATGAGAACCTGATTAGTTGTTCAGTCAACATTGAATAGAAAGGAAAACAACTGTTATGTAATAATATCATTTTCTGTATAGAGTGTACAACAACTATACAAAAGATAGTCCCATTAGACCCAGCGAGAGACAATACAATTTAGATAAACACATTCAAGTCATCCCAATTGGGATCTCTAAGTAGTAATACTGTAAGTGAGCAACGTTAATACCCCAAACTGCCATTATAAAGTGGAGTATAAAACATGCAGTGCAGTGTTTCCCTTACATGCATCCAGCAGTGGTGCAGCGCCTCTACTGGATTACCAGCACCACTGCGAACAAAATAGTTTTGTTTTTATTTAGAATTAGAAATCATGTCGCATGACCCAAATGCATTTAAACATATCATAGGTATATCATAGGTGGCCCCTACTGCACCCCTTCATTGTTACATTATCATTACTGTCATTGGAGAAATATTGTGAAAAAATACTAACAAAATAGTGTTCTGCTATAGCAGAATACAAAACGCATGATGTAGGACATGTAGGATGCCTAAAGAGAAAAAGGATCACAAGCGACTTAATAATAGAAAGTAGCCTACACATTTTATTGTGTAGAACAGAAGCAACAGTATTATGAAACCCAGACGATATAACTGCAGACTATACTTATGCTAACAATAATACCAACTTTTTTTTGCTATTATGCTATTTCTTGTTATGTTTAATTGTTATACCATTCTGAGGCCATTTCTGTTGGAATTCAGCAGAGCATTCCTGTAATCAGCACCGCGCACAAACACATCAGCACCGTGCGCACACACACACACACACACACACACA
>JAOPHQ010006673.1:17500-20000 GCA_030340625.1 Merluccius polli
GTCTCATGTGATAACACGAGAAAATAGACAACCAATAATGTGTGCCATTTAGGGATTGTCAGCTAAGTGGCAATTGTTGCAATACAATAGTAATCTTCAGAAGGATATTACCATGCTGCCGGAGTGCTATGATGTTTCCACAACTCTTGGCTATGGAGCAGGGCGAAGCGGGTGGGTGGGGCGGTAGGGGGGGGGGGGGGGGGGGGTTGTCTCACAACTCAGACTTTAGATGAATATCTAAAGTCGGATGGCAGACGAGGTCAAATCTTTCAATGTTTGATTTTCTTTGCTTCGTGTTTGTTTTCGACCAATCATGTTGCTGGAGGCGGGGATCTGTAAGTGCGTAATTGGCGAACACAAACCCGTCCGGCAGTGGTAAACTGTAAAAGAGTGTCACCGTGTAGACTGGCCGCTGTAGATACACACTTAAAATCCCCTGAATGAGTTTCTTCGGTATAATATCTCCGTAAGGAAACAGGAAACAAAGCGTAGCTCCGCCCCTTGCAGTTTCTGGTTTCCAGCCCAGGCTCTGTGCCGTCTCCCCCCAGAGGTTTTACTATAACATAGTAGGACTGCTGGATCCTAGATTAGGTGGGGGGGGGGGGGGGTGATGGGCCTTTTTAACCTAACCTTTTTTTCCCCCGTCAACATGGTAACACCTAGAGCGGAGCTGTTCTGGGATATCGATAGCGACATAACAAGCACATCTGGAGACGCCATGTTTGCCAATAATCAATTAAACATCTGTTTCGGGGGGGCGGATGACCAGCGGTTAACGTCAGCGGTGATTAGGGGAAAAGTGCTCCTCCAAAGGCCAAACTCTTGACTTGACTTGAGCATTTTAGGTCTAATTATGACATTAGGGACCCTTAAATCAGATGAGTTGTTTGGGCTCCAGAACCAGCACCAGAGGCAGAGCTTTAATAGCATCATGTTGATGATGGCTATTATAGAGGTTGGTCTAGAGGGGAGGGGGGGGGAGGAGGAGGGGGGCTGTGAAAACTTTAGCTTTATTTTTCTGTTTTTTTATTTACTGCGCGTCTTTGACATTATTGGGTCTCCTCCATCTGCCAGGAGCTACTGATTTAAGCAGATATATGCCGTAAGCAGACAAGGCTTTGGCTTCCACGGTGCTGATTAAAAAGGAGGGAAAGGTGTGTGTGTTTTTGTGTGTGTGTGTGTGTGTGTGTGAGGAGAGGATGCCGGCCATCCTTCATCTTTCGCTAAAAGCGACTTCAGCCTTCGTGGTGGTGACATCATCGGTGACAGCATCACTCCCCACCACCACCACCACCACCACACACTGTCATGGCCGTGTTATGCCGCACCCCTTATCGCCTGAATCAGGGGCGTGACTTGATGAATGCCATCGCATGCATCCCATGCATACATCATGCATTGCATGCATCCATCATGCATCAGGCGCACCTGGCTCATAGAGAGCCGGACAGGAGGGAGAGATGGATTGATTCTGTGTTACATGGCGTATACCGCGGTGTCCTACAGCCCTCTGCAGGTACATCTGGTACCTGCTGGGAACATTGTTAGCATCAGCTGGCAGGATATCGTTTCATACAAACTTTATTTGTGTAGCACCTTTTAAAACCATGTTTACAAAGTGCTTTAACACGCACAATAAAAGCAATTAAATGCAGGGAAACGTTAGCAAGAGGAGGACCTAGGAGGGGCGGGGGGAGGGGGTGTGGGGTGGGGGGAACAGTGAAATGCAGAAAATAGCCAGTGCCGTGGCTACTGGTGTCCGGCTCCCCGCTGAAAGGTTCTGGGTTCGATCCCCAATGTCCAATGCAGCCCTAATCCCTCCCTAATACCTGCTCCTTAATGACTTCACGTATCTTCTTAATCTTCTTATATTAAAGCCGTCTCCTTAATGACTAAATACTATAGTGGCTAGATGTATATATATACTGTATGTATAGCAGCTAGTAATGACGTCATGCATTTATTCTGTCACGATGTCACATGTTGGCGTCTTTGCGGTAATTGGCAGCTGTTTTTGCTGGGGGGTTTTTTGGGGTTGTTGTGTGTTGGCTCCAACGCGTCTCCTTTTCACGGTATGGCTGTTTCTGTTGGCCGAGGAATGTGAACATGCGTGCATGCAGTGTGCGAGCGCTCGCTCTTCATAAGTATAGTACATTCCAGCGAAGTAAATGATGAAAACACACATCGAGGCGTACAAATTATGAATCCATTTAGAGACAAAACAAACCCCCCCGACATTGCTGTGGTAAAACACTGAATCATGTTTTTTTTTTTCTCAAATCGCTCCGCAGACTCAGAAAGAGTCGAGCCCCTAATTATCCGCTGTCCTGCCAGTTTTTTCTTTCTTAATTTCAGGACGCAAATCTCGTAAAAAAAACGCGCCAGCAGTGACTTGCGTATACGCCTGGTCCGAGTTAAGTTAAGTATGGATCACCATTTCAGAATGAGGTCCACCCAGTGAAGAAGAGAGCTGTCTTACTTGTTAGGTATCTGTAAAACT
>JAOPHQ010006673.1:25000-56750 GCA_030340625.1 Merluccius polli
TGGCGGTGGGACAGAGATTAGACTGCACACCTTGCCTTTCAGTGTGTGTGTGTGTGTGTGTGTGTGTTAGGGTGCAGGTATGTCTGTAAGCTCTCTGAGAAGCAGCCCTGTTGTCCTTCCTGTGTGTTAGTCACCACATACACTGTTTCTCTGAGCATTTCTGCACACCTGCCTGTTGAGGTATCCTTTTTTTTGTTGTGATATGCTCATTATGGAAACACCAATTCTCGCTGGGCGTGTTTTTTTGTGCGGGTGTACCGCATAGCTTTGCTCAGTGCACGCTCCTTTTCCTTTCAGCTCTCTCTCTCTCTCTCTCTCTCATTGCAAATCTTTTTTTCAATGTCAACATTGAAGGTACGTTTTTAACCCATTGTGCCCAAGTCATGCCACCCTCAGCTCCTACTGACATTTATTTGTATTGGATGAACTCCCTGTGATCAGAATCTCAACAATTGCATCATCTGTAATACGCTTCGTCAAATTCGAAACCCGAATGAGCCGAGCCATGACGCTCTCTGGTGCCTTGTTTTTTCCCGCTCTGTGTTGCTACATCCTCAATGGCCTGTTTTTCAGGTCAGGTTTTTCAATAAATTGTACTACAGGTCACTCCGTGACCATTAAGCGGAAATTTGGGCCGGTGCAAAATTCACACACGTTGCACAACTTGTGGGCTCCTTGTTAAAACGTACACTGCGAGACTCTGAAATTGAACCATCACACTCTACTCTATGAAGCAGTGAAAAAATCAACTCCACAAAAAAAGTCGCACCATTGATGTCGTTTTTTCCAAATCAGACGCAAATACCGGACCAATGACGTCCTTTGGTCCAATTTTTTCTGTGTTTTTGAGAGAAATGAGTTGATGTTGATGTGATTTTCTTCACAACAGGTGTATGAAGCAGAACTGTCTTTCATAGCCGAGTGTGACGGTTCCCCTTTAACAGTCTGTGTCTATATTGGCTTATAGCATGATTCTAGTCACTTTTGATTATGGCTGTCAGTCTCTCATGAAACTGGACGTGATTTAACTTAATAACCTAATAACTGCACCCTTTTTTTGTTGTGCCCTAAAACATGATGACACACGAATGAAAGCTAGGCCAAACACACCAAGTGACTGAACTCCAAATGGTATCCAGTGGCTGTAAATACAATATGTTTCAACAAAGAGGTTTCAATCACTTGAAAACGAATACAACCCCTCCTTAAGGAGAGCTCATTTGTTCATTGCAACAACAAAAAAACTCCAGAAGGAAGTGGACTGCCTTGAACCTTGAAAACAAACACATCCTGGCCGCTACATCAACTCGCCATCTCCATATCAGACTGTTTATCAGTCTGTGTGTTTCTGTCTCTCTCTCTGCCTCTCTTTCTCTCTCTCTCTCTCTCTCTCTCTCGCTCTTTCTTTCTCTCTCTCTCTCTCTCTCTCTCTGGCTCCTGTCTGCTGCACATCAGCAGAGCTGCGGCAGTAGCGGTCGAGTCGGAGGCGAGTTCAGATGAGGTCAGACAGTGTGCGCCGCCCCCGGGGATACAGAAAGCGCTTGGCTGCCGACCAGTTGAGCGCTCTCTCTCTCTCTCTCTCTCTCTCTCTCTCTCTCTCTCTCTCTCTCTCTCTCTCGTTCTCCCTCTCTCTGTACATCTTTGTCCCTCTGTATATTCTCTCTGTATCTTTTACTCACTCGCTCACTCTCTGTATATCCAGCTCCCTATCGCTCTCTCTCTCTCTCTCTTCTCTCTTTCCCCAGCTCATATTTCTGGGCACAGGAAACTCGGGAAGAGGGAAAAAAAACAGTGCATGAGAAAACCAAATTTGGCCATTAGGGAGACAGAGAGAAAATACCAAAATATTAGATCTGACGATAGGGTCTTACCAAGAAATGTGGGGCACATTTTGCATGAATATGGATGTAGGCATGAAGCCATGGGAGGAAGTTAATGGCTCTTACCCTCTTTGAATTGCCCCACTACTTTTTATATCTCTCAACACACATTCATTCTCCTCTCTCACACACACACACACACACACACACACACACACACACACACACACACCACTCTTGTGAACATGCAAGCACTCAACAAACGCGCACACAGCCACATGGATATATCTATCGAGAAAATCTATCGAGGAAATACCTAACGTCAGCAGGAATTGATCTCAAAGCTTGAGGAGAGAGACAGGAGAGAGAGTGAGACCAGGGATACGGACAGGAACAGAGAGAGTGAGATTGAGAGTAAGAGGACAGGAACAGAAAACGTGAGGCTAGGACAGAGACAGGAACAGAGAGAGTGAGATGAAGACGACAGACAGGAACAAAGAGAGTGAGATGAAGAGGACAGACAGGAACAAAGAGAGTGAGATGAAGAGGACAGACAGGGACAGAGAGAGTGCGACTAGGAGACAGACAGGAACAGAGAGAGTGAGACAAAGAGGACAGACAGGAGAGAGTGAGACCAAGAGGACAGACAGGAGAGAGTGAGACCAAGAGGACAGACAGGAGAGAGTGAGACCAAGAGAATAGACCGGAGAGAATGAGACCAAGAGGACAGACAGGAGCGAGTGAGACCAAGAGGACAGACAGGAGAGAGTGAGACAAAGAGAAGAGACAGGAGAGAATGAGACCAAGAGGACAGACAGGAGAGAATGAGACCAAGAGGACAGACAGGAGAGAGTGAGACCAAGAGGACAGACAGGAGAGAGTGAGACCAAGAGGACAGGAACAGACCGGAGAGAATGAGACCGAGAGGACAGACAGGAGAGAATGAGACCAAGAGGACACGAACCGAGAGAGTGAGACCAAGAGGACAGACAGGAGAGAATGAGACCAAGAGGACACAAACCGAGAGAGTGAGACCAAGAGGACAGACAGGAAGTGAGAGTGAGACGGGGTGAGAGAGAGCGCTCCCGTCATGGCAGGAAGCTGATGTTTTCTCAGACTTGGTGCTTTTTCTTTCCTGCCCAGTCTGATCCGACAATTGAAGCTTCCTTTTAAGAGGCTAATAATACAACGGGGCAATTGTGAAATGCGCTGTTTTCCCTGGGCCTGATTTAGCAGGAGGGCTAGGCCCGAGCGTGCAATCTCTCCCAGTCCCCTGGGCTGTTTGGGTGAGTGGGCCCATTACTGTAGTCCCATGTCTGGATCAGCCCAGCACGAAAACAAATATACCCCCCGACTTTCCAGTCCACACCGAGTCCCTAGTGGCCAGCACCACCCGAGTATAATCTGGCGAAATGCATACACACAGATATACAGTATAATGAATACACCCATACACATAAGGCAAAAAAGGTATTTGATGCGACAGTGCCACCAAGCTTTGAAAATGCTCACAACGGCGCGTATGCCATGTCTTTCACAGGAGTCTTTTCGTGCTTAAAAAAAAAAAACGGCATAGCCTCTGATACATTGTGGCGCTTTAAAGAATGGAAAGTCAATGTTGAACCCTGACCTCGCATCATCTTTCGGGAAGAAAAAAAAAAAAAAAAAAAAAGACGTGACATTTGTGTTACATTACACCCCGCACCGATAATGGACGGTCACTATTGGCCCCGATACTCGCCCACCGCGCCGACGCGGCCCTGCCGGAGAAATGTCTTGGCTCCCCTGAGGTCAAAATAAAGTGTGTGTGGCTCGCTTGAAGCTAACGCTCCACATTTCAGCGCGTGACAATTGGCCTTGAACTCGTGTGAACCTATCTTGTCTCTCTTTTCTTGTGCTTTCTTTCTTTCTTTCAACACGCGGCACATCATTGTTGGGGACCGTTCGCGGTATTTTTCATCGGCAACTCCCTCAGTGAGTGTTGGACTGTTTTGTGTGTGTGGGTGATTGGGTATGTGTGTGTGTGTGTGGTGTAGTGGGTGTGTGTGGGTGTGGATGTGTGTGGGTGTGGGTGTGGGGGTGTGTGTGTGAGTGTGTGTGTCCATGGGTGAAATGACCATTACCTCGTCCCCCCTGCTGTGCGGAGCATGACACAGCACGCTCCGCTTGCTCCTCTGAGCTCCTCTTTGCCCTGAGCAACTCCTCCACCTCCGTGACCACCCACGTAGACACCCCCCCCCCCCCGCCCCCTCCCCCCCACACACACACACACACATATACACACACCCCACCCTCCCAGGCAACCCCCCCCCCCCCCCCCCCACCCTAGGGTGGAGTACAGCTCACAGAATACTCTTTTGTTCTGCTTTTGCCACCAATCTAGGTTTGGCCCGCTGGCGATTGTGTGTGTGTGTTTATACACTCTTGCTGTAAATAAAGTAGATATCGCAATAATAATAATAATAATTATTATATTAATATACATTATTCAAAGTACATGATGACCCGCAAATACATAGCCATGGGCTCTCTCTCGCTCTAGACCACACATTCTCTGACTTTTAATGCCAGCACCGACAAGAAGAGTTAACCTTTTGACTTGGGCTGATGTGATTTTGAATATTTCAGCCACAGGGTTTACCTGATGGATGTGAAAACGGTCTCCTGGAGATCATTGCAGATTAGTATGTATTCTGCAAAACAATGTAACTAGAGAGCGCTACAGCAATGCATGTTCTATTAAAAAAACATTTCCTTGGAAATGTGTGTATTCTATAAAAAATGTGTTGATGGGACCGTCATGTGACCCATCCCTCCACACACTGCTACCCACTAGTGGGCTGGAAAACCAAGTCAATTAAATTCAACCCTCTGTCTCTGTCTCTGTCTCTCTCTGTCTCTCTCTCTTTCTCTCTGTCTGTCTCTGTCTTTCTCTCTCTGTCTTTCTCTCTCTCTCTGTCTTTCTCTCTCTGTCTTTCTCTCTCTCTCTCTCTCTCCCCCCCCCCCCCCCAGTCTCCCTCCTTCCTCCCTAGCAGACATTCCACAGTAGTCAGGTAATAAAAAACTCATTTGTCAGCGACCAGAAGCCTGCGAGCGAGAAGAACAGCTCACCCCACCGGTAACTCCAGTAATATGGATTTCTGCGCGTCGGCGGGTGACGTCTTGTGTATTTGGTGCGTGCGCATATGTTTATATATGCGTGTGTGTGTGTGTGTGTGTAGCAGGTTTGTTTATTGTTTTGGCCCTTGCGTTGCGAGCGAGGCCCCCCCCATCGCCAACCAGTTCTTTCATGTGGTGCAGACATGGAGGGATTATTACAGTTTGATCTTGATCAGGGGGGGGGGGGGGGGTTCAAGAACTTTTACACGCCATGACCCACCTGTGGTGGGACGTTTGGGGGGGGGGGGGGGACCCACCACATATTTGTCCATTCTTGTCATTAACCGCGTCAAACAACGTGAGATCATGGACATTTCCTCCGTGTATACTGTTCGTCAATACAGTGTTCCCCTTCTCTTGTCTTCAAACACGCTAATGATCAAATGCGTGCCCATGCATTCATTATCTTTAAATAGAAAAATATATTGTTTGTGGCCGGTCCCTGCTGTGACACACTTGGTCCCCTGCTGAGACCCACTTATGGGTCCCGACCTACAGTTTGAAAACCCCCTGATTGGTCTGGCATAACTGTCTTAGCACAGTTCACGGGAACTATACAAAGTATATGTAAGTATATGACGCGCTCCATATATTTCTAAATGTTCTTTCATCCCGAACCTGGCTAAGCAGACCTCGATTGAGTGCATGATTTGATTTGGTTTTTAGATTTGGTCCTTTTTATTATGTAATTTTGTACACTTGCAAAAAAAAAACAAATGTTGGGCGTACATACTATATACACACCTTTGTGTGTGTGTAGGCGTTTGGCCCCTACTTTTAGGCGGACACTAGTAAAATGTGTCATCCATCTTCTCTCTCTCTCTCTCTCTCTCTCTCTCTCTTTCTTTCTTTCTTTCTTTCTTTCTTTCTTTCTTTCTTTCTTTCTTTCTTTCTTTCTTTCTTTCTTTCTTTCTTTCTTTCTTTCTCTCTCTCTGTCTCTGTCTCTGTCTCTGTCTCTCTCTCTCTCTCTCGCTGCCTCTCTGTCTCTCTGGCTTTCTTTCTCTGTCTCTCTGTCTATCAGCCTCTCTCTCTCACAACATTTATTTCTTTCTCTCTCTCTTGGTTTCAGCAAACCTGTCCAGCTGTTTGCCCTCAACCTCTGACCTTGTTTTTGATAAACACTGTGAGTGTGTGTGTGTGTACGTGCCTGCACGTTTGTCTTTGTCTGTGTGTGTGTGTGTGTGTCACTGCTTGCAAATGTGTGTGTGTGTGTGTGTGTGTGTGTGCATCAGGGGGTTTCAGCGTGCCCTTTGACCTTTTGTGACTGACAGGCTAAATGTAGCCACCTCCCTTCCCTCTCTCCCTCCCTTCCATTCTTTTTCTCTCTCTTTCTCCCCTCTGTTTCCTGACTGATAGCCTGTCAGTGGGACAAGCCCTCTAGACACACCGCCTCGTTGTGTGTGTGTGTGTGTGTGTGTGTGTGTGTGGACTCCCATATAACAGGGTCAGAGACGGGGACACTCCAGGCTTTTCAAATTGAGCAGCCAATATACTGTAGGAGCTGGGCTGTGTGTGTGTGTGTGTGTGTGTTGCGAAGGTATCTCTGTACGTAAGCACACATGAGTTTGTGTGCTTATCAGTATGGAAATGTGTGTGCGTGTGCGTGAGTGCGGGGGTGTGTGTAGGCGGAAGGGTGTCTGGTAATTATTTAGTCAGGCCTCAACTTTGACCCCGTCTCTTGACCTTTCATATCCTTTCCAACTGCAACTGGGGAAAAGAAACACACAAGGATGCAACACACACACACACACACGCACACACACACCCATACGCCCACACACACCCATACGCACACACACACACACACACACAATTAACTTGCATGTCAAGGGGACCATCGAAGTTACTCAGAGACGTCCGGAGTATGACAGGGCTTTCCGGCAAGGTGTTTGGTAACCACGACAACGACAGCAACAACAACAACCACTCCCCCTTTCCCTCACCTCACCTGTCTGTAGATGACTGTCCACTCCAGTATCATTGTTGCCACTACCACTTAAGTGTGTGTGTGTGTGTGTGGGAAGGGGGGGGGGGGGGGGGGGGGGTGTTGGGAGGGTGCGAGGACGCTTTGAATGATTTGGTTGCACTTTCGAATAACTGCCATTTTGAGGCATTTATAAAGTAGTAGTGCATCGTGAATTCATAGTGAATTCCTCATTTAGAAAGCGTTGTTTCTACATGAATACTCATTATTAAGCAATTCATAGTCAGTTATAAATAGAGATAATGGTTGATAAGATCATTTATAAAGCGTAAATTGATGATTTACAAAGTATTTACCATATTTGCTACTACTTTATCAATTCTTCAAAGTTTTTTTTATTTCTTTCAATTGGCCTATTACTGCCTTCTACTCACTCTAGCTCCACAGGCCACCAAGCCTTCCCGTTACTTGCGCCCTGTGAGACATTTGAGTTGGCCGGCTGGACATGGATCAGTGCACTGAGAGGACTTGGAGGTGGTTGTTGGGGGAAAGAAACTGCCTCTGCCTTGGCCCGGGGGCTTCACCTCGCTACCGGCCGGTTACATGACACTGCTCTCCTTTATGATAAGATCTTCCCCCAGCTTCATATTATCTCTTTCATCTGCCTAGCCCACTGCATGTGTGTGCGTGTGTGTGTGCGTGTGTGTGCGTGTGTGTGTGTGTGTGTGCGTGTGTGTGTGTGTGTGTGTGTGTGTCTGTGCGTATGTGTGCACATGTTTCAGTTTGTTTTACAGCCCTCATTGTCATCATAATACCTATAATTTGCTTATCTTCTCATCTTGTCTGTTGCATTCACTCCTTCCAAGTATGTGAGCTGGGTGTGTGTGTGTGAGTGTGTTTGCTCAGTACTGGTCAAAGGGCCATTTATACTGATGTTGTCCTTTTATTTAAAAAAACGAAAGGCTCACCTGTATAGTCATACCTCTTATTTATAATGTCATGTCATGTTTCTACTATTGTGAGTTTCTGTATAGCTTTTATATTGTCTGCATTGTATGAAAAAAATTTTTCCCCCTTCTTTTACTATTACATGTTTTTCCTTGTGTTGTACTGCTCTGCTGTTGCTGTTGTTCTGCGGCCTGTTGAGCACTTTGTAACACATTGTTTAAAAAGGCGCTGCATAAATAATGATGTACTCACTTATTTACCTACTTTTGAAAACTCTTCCTCCTCATCCAGGTATTGATCTCTCGCGTGTTTAGAAATTAATGAGCACTCATTTATTCAAGCACTTAACGCTAACCGGCAGAAAAACAAACAAAACTGAACATGCATTTAGAGTGTGGTGTCAACAACAGCAACCCCCCCCCCCCCCCCCCCCCCATTCATGAATCACTGTGTTTTTAATTGGTTTTCGGTCATATTTGATTATTTTGTTGCATGTGAAATGCAGTTTTAGTACCACTGGGGGCACTGTGGTGGAAAATCTTCGATCGCTCACTCATTCATTATTTTGGTCATTTCTATTGAACTGATTTAGATGTGCCTTTGCAGAGCAGTCAGTTATTCTCTTAGGATACACATTGGGCATTGCTTTTTATTTATGATTCTTAGCGGAAGAAGTCAATGTGAAATTGGTAAATGCTGCTGACAAACCGAATCACAGGGACTTAATTGCCACTCAATAAAAATGTGGTTGCCGGTCCGTTGCAAATACAACTACGAGTGATGAACGCAAAAACCTAAACTGCACAAAACGCGTTGAGTGATTATGAAAAAAAAAAAAAAAAACGCTTTTAAATGATGCAACCCTCATTAACGTCGGAGCCCATTCTATAGGACGAAACACAAGACGTTTTGCATCATTCCCTTTGCTAGCGCTCCCAAGCTACCCAAGCATTTACACACAATAAACTACAATTCCCCCCTAAGAGAAAAGTAGTAGGAGCCATAAAAAATGCAATAACAGTGAAATGGAATTCAATAAAATCACTTGAAAGAACACTTTCATTTATAATAAGCATTGAGTTCAGCCTGGAGCAGAGGAAACAGAAGAAAAAAAAGAAACTGTTATTTAACAGCGTGGTCTGGGTGAACTGGATGACTTGTTTGTCGAGGGCAAGGGTGTGTGTGTGTGTGTGTGTGTGTGTGTGTGTGCGTGCGTGTGGCCTTAAGGGTGCAACAACAATTACACTTACAAACACGCACTCACCAGTGCGCACACACAAAAGACGTGTGCATACACACTGCACATTGATTGGCTCAATAGGTTGTGCTTGTGTCTGTAAGGATGCGTGCTTGTGTGTACTTGTTAGTGTGTGTGTGTGTGTGGTCAGAGCATAAGTCCGACTCTCTGCTCTCACCTTTGCAAAAGTGACCTTTCCCTCTTTCTTCTAACTCAAATAGATGATAAACTGTGGTCTTAAAAACAAACACTTTTTTTTTCTTCCACAGGCCAACTAAGCTGGCCTGTGGTTTTAAATGAGCCTACATATATAACTACTAGTCCTCCTGCTTAATTTCTGCTGGACACTAAAGGTCAGGCCTCACACGCGTTTCCACAGAGTCGTATTGACTCTGCGGCCTGCGTGGGACGTTGTCCCAAGTTCCCCTGAGGTGTTGGTTGTCAAGACTGCAGCTGTGGGCTTGTTCAATGTCATCCCGCACTAGCCGTCCCCACCCCGCTGACCTCTCACCTCTGCAAGGGGCGACCTTTGACCTTTGGGAGTGTTGACCCTTGACCCTGACAGGTCCTAATGGTGAGTAGGGGACCGCCAGTGACAGGAGACAGATGGAAACACACACACACACACACACACACACACACACACACATGGAAACACACACACACACACACACACACACACACATGGAAACACACACACACACACACACACACACACACATGGAAACACACACACATACACACACATGCACTCTTACAGAATCACAGACACTGAAACACAAACACACACGCGCTGACAAACAGCAGGACATACACGCACAGACATACACAGACAAACACACACTGCCTCGCAGCACAACAGGAAACTTCTGAGAAATGCGGGTCATGTCTGGTTTCCATGTTCACACACTCCACGGACATACAAAGAGAGAGACGCACGCACACACACACACACACACACACACACACACGGTAGAAATACATCTGTTTTCTTTGTCTCACATCTTACTTTTTGATAATAAAAAAAAACACAACAAAACAGGTTTTTTCGTGTGAATCAGCTCTTTCACGACCTTCGCAAATGTGTCCACGCAACAAACCTGGTCAACCCGGTCAACCAATTATCGGTTGGCATTCTGTTTAGGGAGCGCGTATTCAAATTTGCGCCGGAGTTAAGCTTTAAAGTAAACAAACGAGGCGGACTGCGCGTGCATGCGGGGCCGCATACCTGCAGCTTCCTGAAGGTTAAACTAGACACAAACTAATCTGTGTGTGCCTCCGCGGACTGTCTGGTCATTAAAATAATGAGTCCAGTAGTTTACCCTTTACTAAACCCCCCCCCCCCCCCCCCCCAGTAGACCACAGATGGCCTTTCAATTACCAAGCTAAAACATGCACACTGGCAATGTATGGCATCATCAATAAACACGCAAACAGAAACTCTATATACATGTACATTTATATATATATATATATATATATATATATATATATATATGAAGTGTATGGAGACACACACACACAGACATACACACACACAGGACACATTGTTTTTCTTTTCTTTTGCTGAGCAGGCAGTCTGCTCGGGGTCACCGTTGCTCACCCCTACGCTGCAGCAATCTATAACTGAGCCTACAGGGACAGAGGCACCGGCCATATAGACTGACTGTGTTGATTCACAGGACAGAGAACCAGAGAGAGTCGGTCTAAATGAGAGTCGGTCTAAAAGTACCGAAGGCTAGAACAGCAGAACTAGCACCTCCACTTTAAATACTGCGTGGACACCCCATCCGTATTTAAAAAAAACCTTCAAACATACACGACACGGATCAAAACCGACGGTGATTGTATATGCATGCGTCCGATTCAAATATTGATCTCGAGTTTTTTTTGTTTTCCTTCAATGAACAGTATAATCGGTTTGAATTTAATTTCGTTGGATACGGAATAGGCTAATGTGTCGTACTGGAGGAAATTAAATAAGGTTGATATTTTCAAATGTTCCTTGAAAACGCTTCACATTAATCAAGTGCGTTGAATGAGCGGTGAAATGTCGGTCTTAACGGATTCAAACGGTGGCCAACGCTGAAAAGACGTCGTTTTTTATTGCTTTTTTCCGACGCGTATGTTGCAAGTCGTCCTACTTAGGAATACAATAACGTATGCGTATTGAAATGAGACGTGAAAGAAGACATTTTGGAGGGCGGGTTTTTAAAGGCAGGGCCCACATAGTGGGCGTGTTGTGTCCTGGCAGAGGAACGCTGCATAATCAGCTCCTACCATCAGCTCCCTGATTCTGCTTAATAGAGATGGGATATCTGGACCTGTGTGTGTGTGTGTGTGCGTGTGTGTGTGTGTGTGTGTGTGTGTGTGCGTCTACACTGTGCCTTGATCCGCTGGTATTTGTGGATTGTACATTCAAATGTGTGCGTGGCGGTGGTACTTAATGCCGCGCACGTTCTATTTATCTGCGTGTGTGTGGCGGGATGATGACCCGCATACCCACCGGGAGTTCAGCTCCTGCCTCATTATAGAGAGAGAGGTTGGAGAGAAGGGAGACGGATAGAGGGAGAGAGAGAGAAACAAAAAAACAACGTTGAAGCCGGGCAAAGGGAGACGCAGAGGTCAAAGGTCATCCTTCCATGAGCCGGTCCTGCAATGAGCAGGACCGGCTCTGCCCATGTTTTGTGCATGTTCACACACACACACACACACACACACACACACACACGTGCGCGTACACACACACACACACACACACACAGACTGATGCATGTATGTGTAAAGGTCCTTCATCTCAACCACAGTGTTACAGCGCTGCAACATGCAATAAGAGAGAGAAGTGTGAAAGTTCAGTGTTGATAGTTTACTTGAATGGACATTGTTAAAGGATAACTTTGGGATTTTTCTACCTATTTTTCTACCTATTTTTTATTTCTACCTATTTCTTCGAGCTATTTTCTCATCATTTTGGGTCTCAGGGACTAATGCGGACAGCAATTTTTAAAATTGGTCCAGTATAGAGCGAGAGGGCTTCAGCCGCCAGCCGTCAGCCTGGAAAGGATCTCTACAGAGAAACACAACCTTTGTCTTTACCTTTTGCTTGATCCAGCCTGATTGTTATTGTGTCTAACCAATTCTCGCCAAGGAGAGGTCTCACACTGTAATCTCCTCGGCGAGACTTGGTTATAATTTAACAACACCGGTGATGCAATACATATTAGCAGAAAAGAAAAGGGCACATTTATAGACAGGGTTAGGGTTAGTAATGTATTGGTAAATATTCATGCCACTTCCACGGTCCAAGGAGTTTGTGTTTGTAACATAAAAAAAGTAGCCCAAAAAGTTATACAATTTTATACAATTACAGGTGTATTAGTCATACCGTCATTACCGTATGCATGTGTTTGGCAAATTGTCATCGTCTTACTGTCTGGCGCATTGTGAAATAATTATAATATGCATTTCAAATGCCTTTTAATTAGTAGCCTGGAATAATCATGGCCGACAGTAACAAGCCTCATATTACATTGTCTAGCATCCACAAACAAAGAACCACAAGGAACGGCTTTTTATTTTTTTGGTTCCTTGTTTTGACCAACTCGCTCATGAAAGGAAGGAAGTTACATAAGGCGAACGTTGGAGTCTGGATGTAGAGCATGTAAGAACATGTCTGCCTGCACATTTAAAGGGGCTTTCCTCCGTCTGCCCAGAACAAGTCCGGAAGTACAGAGGGATTACAATACAGATTTGACACAGTTTGCCAGTAGGGGTGCGAACGTGTGGGGCCCACGCGAGTAAATGAGTACTCGCCAAGCGAACTACAAATTATTACAAAATATTGTGTTATCAAAAATGGGATTTGTAGTTATTTTTCCAAACATCTTTTTTAACATCTTTTTCAACATTTTATAATATGTTGATATGTATTTTGGCAACGTTTTGAAGCAGGATATATAATTAAATAGTCAAAAATAAAGCCTTTGCCGTTGCATATTGTTGTTGAGACTAAAATAGGTTAGTTCGGCAACATTTAGTAGCTGGCCCGGGTGGAGTCACCCCACGTTTGACAGGTTTTACAATAATGACCGTTCGCCGGGAACGTCCCAACATCATAAATGAAACTGAAATTGATAGCGCATAGCACTATTAAAAGAAACACAAAACCAAATAGCATTTAATGTAATTTGAAAGTCTTTTTTTTTAAGTTTGCGGGGAACTAGCGGTGTCTACCTGCGGAGAAAGGTCATCCAAGCGAAGCCGTCGGGCAGCAGCACTCCTCTAGAGCCATGGTTCGGTCAGTATTTCTACACAATAGGCAAAGTACTCTGCGCTGCCCTAAACTGTAGCCTAACTAAAGCACAATTTAATCGGATACTTCTCACGTTTCAAAATGTCCCCAATGGCTATAACACTAAATGGCTGTTTAGAAGTGTATCCCGCCAGCTCTACAACAGTAAAAAGCAGGTAAAAAACTGCATGGCCAGTGGTGCAACTGTCTTTCGATATGTGTACACCGGTGGAAAGTATATTGCAGAAAAAAAAGCACCTACAAAACAAGTACATGCATACTCGTTGAGATTTAAACCATGTATTCGATTAGAGTTTTTCGGTATTTCTTGCATCCCTATTTGCCAGTCTAGGGCTGTTTGTTCATAATTTGGTCAGCAGTCACAACATTTTGCATCGAAGCAAATAAGTAGCAATAAGTATAAGCTGGGAGAGTGAGGCTCACATAATTGGTGTCACTGTAATTGGAAAACGAGCACACGACGCACATGCGTGCCCACACATGTGCCCCCCGCGCGGGCGCGCGCACACACACACACACACACACACACACACACACACACACACACACACACACACACACACACACACACAGTCTGCCCACAGTTTAATTTGTTTGCTACGACAGTTACCCTCTAATGGTTTATGAGGGAAAAATCAACTCTGAGTTGAGGCACAAAATAACTCACAGTCCAAAAAGCTGAAATAACAGCTTTGGATAACTTTAAACACGACTAACCTACACTTAAATATGGTGTGACATCCATAATAATCTTTCAATATAACACGTAATAAGATGTAGATGATTATCGGTCTCATAATTATCTGTCTTATTTCTTTCATGTCTGTGTAGCGCTCCCCTCGGTAGTCATAGCGATGAGGGCAGGGCTTTTGGGTTCTTCTAATATATTTATCAACTATTCTTAACCCTGATTAACTCAGTTTTAATGTTTGTTTTGAATCTCTCTGTTTTAAATTACACACATGAACTGTTTTTAACTTACCTATGACTTCACCTTTAACCTCTATTTTTAACAAAGATTTTAAACCCTTCAGAACTCTGTATGTCTCAGAAATGAATGATTTACTCCTTTAAGGTAAGTAATGAAATACACAAACACAAGATTTTAGAAAACAAGTTCTCAATTATTTACTTAAGAAATGATTAAGGCAATGTAAACATAAAATACCTATGAATGCTCTTTTTGTTTTTAAACCTTCACAATAAATTCCCTCTTTTTAAGGTAAACACTGTTTGAATTGTCCCTTTTCTCACAGGAAACACAATCAATGAATTAACCCTCTTTTTTAAGGAAAATAACACAATATGAAATAACCCTCTTTCTTCAGGTAAACACAGTAAATGAAATATTCTTTGTTTTGTTTTAGAAAAACACTGTACCAAAATATATGCACATATCAATAAACTTTTAACCCCAATGGATCAATGCAAAACCTTACATTCACTTAAATGCAAAATGTGGGCCCACACACCTTAATTACTAAAGCCGGCACTCTATTAACTTATGGAAAATAAACCAGGGTACCCCTTTAGTGCATCGATGCAGGCCTGGATGTAGCTTGGGTTCGTGGAAGCCTTAAAACACACTGGCTGCTTCACCCCGACTGGGCCACAGAAAAGAAAAAGGTACCTGAATGACCAGCGTTGTATCCATGCACACGGGCTGATGGCAGGAGAAGAGGTGAGTTGAGGAGAAGATCCGTCCGGAGGAAACGAAGACCCGTCACTGCCGATGTCGCGGTGCTCGCTCGTCGTCTGCAGCTCCACGCTCACTTTTCCCACAGTCACTGCCGAACAGGTAGCTTGCTGCTAACTTAGCACAGTCACGTGTGAGATACTAGTTACTGAATTAGTTGCTAGCGTCACGTCGTCCGCACTGGTTGAGTAGTTCACTCACACACACTGGAAAGTCACCACTTAGTCTTCTGGAGAGTCCGTGTTGAACGCCTCCACTAACTTGGTCACAAACTAGAATAAACAGTCTCTTTTCGTTACTGCTTTCTTCTTCTGTCTTCTTCCTTCTCGCTCCGCCGCTCTCTCCCTTCAGCCATACTCTCTCGGTCTTTTCTCTCCTCTTTTAATTGTCCGTCCTGCAACACCTGCGATGTTACGTTCCGGTCGATCTCAATTAACCCCATAAATGCTGGTACATACTGTTTTTACAGATACATTATTTTTCAAATAAAACAATAAACATATAATATATATTTTTAAATTGCTTTTAACACTTTTATAACATTTTAATGAATTTCAACCTTTTTAATCACACTATTTATATGCTTGGATGAAATGATATTGCTTAATATTTTTAACCGGGTTACACCCTCCCCCTTGTAAAAGTCTTTGATGTCCTCATCAACCATAATGAACTTTTTATTTTAATGGTAACTAGTGGAAAGGGTGCATGACCTTGTTTAAATTAACTCTTGCCAATCTTAATGACAACTCCTCTATGTACAATAGTGAGAGGCTGATCTTTACCTCTACCAGGCTCATCATAAGTTAACCTGATGACTGGTTTCACTATTCTTTTTGGACGGTTTTCAGGTTTGCTAATCACTTTTTTCTTAGTGACTGTCTCGGGGTGCTTATCGTGGCAAGGGTTATCAGACTCTGGATCACTTTCTTCCTCAGAATCTTGATCTCCATCCTCTTCTCTCACGCTGTTGTGTTCCTCCTCCACACTTTCGTCCTCTGACAAGCTGTCCTCAGCAGGATTTCCATCTGACTGTTGAGAAGAATCACCATCATCTTGGATGAGATTTGACTGTCCAGCAGTATCTCTTTCCTTTTCCAGGATTTCTTTCAGGTAAGTACTATAGGGTTTTTCAGGTCCATAATACTCAACATCCGAAGAGGAATCCATGCTCTCTTGCATCTCTTGAAGAACTTTCTGTACTTCAGGTAAGACTTTCTTTGATCTCTTTTGTGTCTCAGCTCTTGTTCTTGTCTTGACATGTGACTTGTCCTCAACCTCCAATGTCGGCATTCTTACCAACTGTCCGATTGGAAGGAGATGATCACGATGGAGAGTTTTGACTCCTCCTCCTCCATCTGCCGGTTTCACGTTGTACACTGGAAGGTTGGGCATCTTTCCTAGAACCACGTAAGGGATAGGACTCCAACGACTCTCCAATTTATGTTTTCCTTTCAGTCCCAAGTTCCTCAGTAACACTCTGTCACCGATCTCCAGGGTTTGGAATCCAACTCTTTTGTCATAGGATCTTTTGTTCCTCTGATGTGTCTTGTAGGCTGTGTCCGAAGCAAGCTTGTAGGCTCTTTGCAAGTCATCTTTCAGCTTGGCTACATAGCGTGAATGGCAACCCTCCGCTTCGCCATCAGGAGAGGTTCCAAAGCACAAGTCTACGGGAAGCCTTGCTTCGCGGCCAAACATCAAGAAATAGGGTGAGTACCCTGTACTGTCACATTTGGTACTGTTGTAGGCGTGAACAAGGTAACCAACATGTTTGCTCCACTGCTTTTTCTTCTCACACCCCAGGGTTCCCAGCATGGAAAGAAGAGTTCGGTTAAATCTCTCGGGCTGCGGATCTCCTTGCGGGTGGTAAGGGGTAGTCCGTGATTTCCGGATCCCCATCATCTTCAAAAGCTCTTTGATTAGCTGGCTTTCGAAGTCTCTCCCCTGATCGGAGTGGATTCTTGCTGGCAGACCATAATGCAAGAAATACTTGTCCACCAGGATCTTCGCCACTGTTTGCGCCTTCTGATTTCGGGAAGGGAAAGCCTGGGCGTAACGAGTGAAATGATCCGTGACCACTAAAACATTTCCAATGCCTGCAGAATCTGGTTCCATTGAAAGAAAGTCAATGCACACGAGGTCCATTGGTCCACTGCTCGAAATATGATGCAAAGGTGCTGCCCTATGACAAGGGGTCTTCCGCGTGACACACGCTCCACAGTTCTTTATGTATTGCTCGACATCGCTTGCAAGCTTCGGCCAAAAGAATCGGCTTCTCAACAAGTCTGTAGTTCTTTCAATACCAAGGTGTCCTAGATCATCGTGCGTGGCTTTCAACACCAGTTCTCTGAACCCGCTTGGCAAGACAAGTTGAGTCAGTTCTTTTCCGGAGGGTCGCTTGCTTAAGCGATGGAGTAGCCCGTCCTTCATCATTAGCTTCCCCATCTCTTTTTTAAGACGAAAACTCTCAGGGCTGGATCCATTTTCTTCAGGCCATTTTCCATTTTTAACCGCTTGGATGGCAAGTTGGATGGCTGGATCATCCTCTTGAGCTTCTATCAGCTCCTGCTTCGACATTTGTCCCAATGATTTCAACTCCAGGTGAGTCGGGAATGCAAAGACATCGGGCACGCATTCAGGAGAAGCTCCCAACTGATCTACATACCTCGGTGGACTGCCCGCAGTACCAGGGATGCAGATTCGTTTGCAGATGGATCTCACACCAGACTGTGGTATGGTCGTCCATTCCTCTGAACTCTCATCAGGCATGTTCCTCGAGAGCAGGTCTGCGTCTATGTTGTGCCTGCCTGGTCGGTACTTGACATCGAAGTCGTAGGTGGATAAGGCAGAGAGCCATCTGTGCCCCACAGCACTGAGCTTGGCGGTCGACAGTACATACGTGAGCGGGTTGTTGTCCGTACGTACTGTGAATCTGACCCCATACAAATAGTCATGGAATTTATCCACAACCGCCCACTTAAGGGCCAGGAACTCCAGCTGGTGAACGGGGTAGTTCCTCTCAGATGTCTTCAGCTTCCTGCTGGCGAAGGCAACTGGTCTCAGACCCTCACTGTGCTCCTGATATAGGACGGCGCCAAGCCCTTTCAAGCTGGCGTCTACATGCAGGACGTATGGCTTGTTGTGATCCGCGAAGGCCAACACAGGTGCATGGGTAAGGCAGTGGATAATCTCGTGGAACGCCTCGGTGCAGGACTGGTCCCATCGCTCACCAAAAGGCTCGGACTCTTTGAGGTAAGTCTTTGTGTTGTCTTTCTCAGGTTTCTTGCCCCTCTGGGTTGGAGCGTAGCCTTTTGTGAGTTCAGACAATGGCCTGACAATGGCGGCATAATTGGCGATGAAACGGCGGTAATATCCGCAAAATCCCAAGAAGGATTGAAGAGCCTTCAGGTGCGTAGGCTGTGGCCAAGTGGTAACTGCCTCTATCTTGGATGGGTCAGGCGATACTCCATCTGCCGACACGATATGTCCAAGGTACTTTACCTTTGGGAGGCAGAACTGACATTTGTCGAACGAGATTTTTAATCCAACCTCTGCCAGACGATCAAGAACTTTAAGAAGTCTCTCTTCATGCTCTTCTAAAGTTCGGCCAAATACTATCAGATCGTCGAGGTAGACAAGGACTTCCAGCAGATTCATGTCACCCACAGCCCTCTCCATTAATCTCTGGAATGTGGCTGGGGCTCCAGTTATCCCCTGCGGCATCCTCTCGAACTGGAAGAACCCCAGTGGACAGATGAATGCCGTCTTTTCCTTATCTTCCTCAGCCATAGCAATTTGGTAATAACCGCTCCGCAGATCAAGAACGGAGAACCACTTGCTTCCGGTCATTGAATCCAACACATCATCAATACAAGGTGTTGTGTACTGATCGGGGATTGTTCGGCTGTTCAACAATCGGTAGTCAATACACATTCTCACGGCTCCGGTCTTTTTGCGAACAATCACGATTGGGGATGCATAGGGACTACGAGACTCTTTAATGATCCCTGCACGCAACAGTTCTTGGAGGTGCTTTCTCACGTCTTCCAGGTCAGCTGGGGCCAGGCGACGAGAGCGCTCCCTGAACGGCCGTGGATCTGACATCCGGATCATGTGCTCTACTCCCTTTGCCAATCCGACGTCCCATTCGTGAAGCGAGAACACCTGGGACCTTGTGGATAGCTTCTGACGGAGTCTCTGTTTCCACTCCTCCGAGACAGGCGAGTCTCCAAAGTTGATCAGGTTTGGATCCAACTCGGTGTCAGCTGTCTTGGACGGAGAAAGGTGAGTAACTGCATCTGTCAGATACATATGCCCGATAACTGTTCCCGCTGGTATAACAGTCTCTGTCAAGGACTCATTTTGGACCAGGATTCTGAAATGGCTGACGTTCACGTCTTCGCTGGGCACCACCATTGGCTGAAGTAGCACACCAGCAGGGAGTGACGTTAGAGGAGACGAGTCCACCATCAGGATCTGTTTGTCGACTTGGTGTTTGTACTCGACTTTGCAGACTGCACTACAGTCACCACCAGGGGGCAGAGTCAGTGGGCCAGGGCCTTGCCATAACACACAGCCAACATCATCTTTCTCTTCCAGGGCTGTGGCTGTGATAGTTGATGTTGGATTGTTGTCTCTGTAACACTGTATCCCCAGTGTCTGTGTGATGTCAATGCCGTTGTCTTTACATTGCTGCACAAGACGTCGGATGTGACTGGCATTGGTCCCTACAATGACAGGAGTCTGGTCTGCAGTTCGGGGCTGGGGGCAGATAAGAGCAAGGATGGTCACTGTCTGGTCGGCACCTGCAACCTTTGCTGGATATTCAACGTCGACCACTACGTACCCACGGTAGGGATAACTGCCCTCGGATTCACTTAGTCCCCACAGAGCTAAACCAGACACAGGACGTATGGGAACATCAGACAGGTAAGTTTGATACCAAGACTCGAAGATAATGGTGACCTGCGAGCCACTATCAAACAACGCATCACAGCAATGTCCATTTACTTTCACAGGTACGATACTGGGTGGACCAATCAAGCCTTCAGGGATGCCAGCCGGCTCCGATGAGGTAACAGCACTTTTCTTGACCCCACAGTTCACTTCACTGGCAGTGGAATCGCCAGACTGCTGTTTGTCTTTTGTCATCTTTAAAGCATGAATTAGCTTTCTGATAACTTTGGTTTGATTTTCAGGGTTGCGGCACTTGGTGGCAAAATGTCCGCTCTCACCACACCTGTAGCAGAAATTGTCTTCTGACTTTTTCGGTGCTCCTTTGGGAGAGTTGGAGTACTGTTTTGAAACCTCCATGGTTGAAACTGCAGCGTCTTGTTCAGACATCTTGTTGCTAGTTTTCTGCTTTAGTCTTTTCAGTTGTTTTTTCAAGGCAGCCAGCTCGGCGTCTTGCCGGTTCTCGGGTCCAGGCGGTGCATTGATGTGTGTAGTCTCCCTGTAATCCTCTTTGACTGGAGTGGATTGGGTCACTACTGATGCAACCATTGATTTCAGTTCTTTTATTTCCGCCTTTAAGCTCTGGATCTCAGCTTGCCGTGTATCCACTTCTGGATTAACGTGCACTTGGTGTACTGAAGCGCTGAGCTTCTTTCTAGAAGACTCATACTCTTCTTCAGCACGAATCTCAGTCAGAAGCTGTAGAAAGTTTGGGGGTGCAGCCTTCCTTTCTCTCAAGCGCAGCTGGATCAGCATCAGGTCCGAAGCGATAGCACCTCTTAGCAGTTGCTCCAGTCGGGCTCGATCCATGCAGCTAGCAGGAAGACCACCTCGTTGAATCACCTTGGCTAGAGACCTCTCTAGACGTCGAAGGAAATCTGATAGTTTCTCTCCTTTTTGCTGTTGCATCAATCTGAAAGCAAAGTAGAGATCATCACCGGACTCAGCACTTCCAAACACACTTTCAAGGGCTTCCAAGCACTCTTTTGGGCTGGCATCAGGATTTGCGTGCCGCACTGCTTTCACAATTTCTAGTGCGGGCCCCTTTAAACTTCCAATAAGTCTGCGTCTTTTTTCTCTGTCCGAGCATTCAGTCTCCTCCACCAGAAGCCATGCCTGCTCTAGCCAATGGTCAAACGGTTCCTCACCTGGCGGCGTTGGTAGAGCTCCTGAGAACATGCGTAGTCGACCATAACTCCCTCCATCAGCTGGTTTAGTTGTCTTGTCCAACAAATCTCCGACAGCGCGAAGGATAGATTCAGTGGAGCTAGTGGGTGGGGGTGTACTGGGGAATAGTGATTGGAGGTCCTCCATTGTTTTACCTTCAGCCTGCAGCAACCCTTTCAGTTTACTGTTAAACTCTTCAGCAGCTGCCTGTGCCTTTCCAATGATGATAACAGGCCACGCCTCTCCACCATCAGCCGGTTTAACTTCAGGAGGAACACTCTCCTCTTTCACAGTCTCTCTACTTTCACACAAAACCATCCGTTGGTTTAGTCTTGCACTGAAGTTTCTCCCACGGACACGCACCCGTCCCAAAGACTTGATAGTTTCCAGTGTTTCTTCCACTTCATGGATCTCTACTTCTTCTGGGACGATGGTCATAAGCGCATACGTCTCATCCAAACCCTCACCACGGCACCAGCGTTTTAACTCTGACACTAGTTCTGTTGTTGCCATGTTAATGCTGTTTATAAATTAGGTTAGCACTTTAGTTACTTTGCCTTTAACGCTAACTTTTTTCCTTTAGGTTTAATTTTTATACTTTTCTTTTTTTTTTTATTTTAAACTGAGAAATCCAAAACTATCCCAGCGGTGCCTCCATTTTATGTAGCGCTCCCCTCGGTAGTCATAGCGATGAGGGCAGGGCTTTTGGGTTCTTCTAATATATTTATCAACTATTCTTAACCCTGATTAACTCAGTTTTAATGTTTGTTTTGAATCTCTCTGTTTTAAATTACACACATGAACTGTTTTTAACTTACCTATGACTTCACCTTTAACCTCTATTTTTAACAAAGATTTTAAACCCTTCAGAACTCTGTATGTCTCAGAAATGAATGATTTACTCCTTTAAGGTAAGTAATGAAATACACAAACACAAGATTTTAGAAAACAAGTTCTCAATTATTTACTTAAGAAATGATTAAGGCAATGTAAACATAAAATACCTATGAATGCTCTTTTTGTTTTTAAACCTTCACAATAAATTCCCTCTTTTTAAGGTAAACACTGTTTGAATTGTCCCTTTTCTCACAGGAAACACAATCAATGAATTAACCCTCTTTTTTAAGGAAAATAACACAATATGAAATAACCCTCTTTCTTCAGGTAAACACAGTAAATGAAATATTCTTTGTTTTGTTTTAGAAAAACACTGTACCAAAATATATGCACATATCAATAAACTTTTAACCCCAATGGATCAATGCAAAACCTTACATTCACTTAAATGCAAAATGTGGGCCCACACACCTTAATTACTAAAGCCGGCACTCTATTAACTTATGGAAAATAAACCAGGGTACCCCTTTAGTGCATCGATGCAGGCCTGGATGTAGCTTGGGTTCGTGGAAGCCTTAAAACACACTGGCTGCTTCACCCCGACTGGGCCACAGAAAAGAAAAAGGTACCTGAATGACCAGCGTTGTATCCATGCACACGGGCTGATGGCAGGAGAAGAGGTGAGTTGAGGAGAAGATCCGTCCGGAGGAAACGAAGACCCGTCACTGCCGATGTCGCGGTGCTCGCTCGTCGTCTGCAGCTCCACGCTCACTTTTCCCACAGTCACTGCCGAACAGGTAGCTTGCTGCTAACTTAGCACAGTCACGTGTGAGATACTAGTTACTGAATTAGTTGCTAGCGTCACGTCGTCCGCACTGGTTGAGTAGTTCACTCACACACACTGGAAAGTCACCACTTAGTCTTCTGGAGAGTCCGTGTTGAACGCCTCCACTAACTTGGTCACAAACTAGAATAAACAGTCTCTTTTCGTTACTGCTTTCTTCTTCTGTCTTCTTCCTTCTCGCTCCGCCGCTCTCTCCCTTCAGCCATACTCTCTCGGTCTTTTCTCTCCTCTTTTAATTGTCCGTCCTGCAACACCTGCGATGTTACGTTCCGGTCGATCTCAATTAACCCCATAAATGCTGGTACATACTGTTTTTACAGATACATTATTTTTCAAATAAAACAATAAACATATAATATATATTTTTAAATTGCTTTTAACACTTTTATAACATTTTAATGAATTTCAACCTTTTTAATCACACTATTTATATGCTTGGATGAAATGATATTGCTTAATATTTTTAACCGGGTTACATCTGTGTTCCTTAAATCTGTGTCATGCACAGGTTTATTTATCCATCGACAGACAAAGTCAAAATCAAAGTGGAACTGAAAGAGTCAAAATCAGGTAGTGAGGCGCAGTACTTTGGAGAAACTAGAGGCCGCACACCAGCGCAGTTTTAAAAGGGCCGCACTCTTTCACACTGAGCCAACAAATCAAACACGAAACATTTCGGAGGGAACACGAAACCTCCCAGCAGCCTCTCTGATAGCGCTTTGATGCTGTTTTACATTCAATACCGGCGTTCAATCAGTTTTCATATGGGATACAAACAGTGGCACACGTGGGTTGTAACCATGAATGATGTACCGATCATCCGAATCCTGCTGTGCATCTGGCCACACAACTGTAACCATGAGAAAAAACCTGAACTAGAGGGTACGGAAAAAAAAACACCGCCGCCGGAGATAAATGACTTGATGCTAAAGGAAACAAGGAAAAGACGTGGTAATCCCAGGGGAGGGAGGGGGGGGGGAACAAAAAAAAAACGTTGGGAGTAATGCTTGACTACAAAGCAAACCACAAGAGAAGAGCTTGAACCCGGGACAAAGCCCACCCACCCCCACTGATCACAGAGCAGTGTGGTCTATCTGGCAGGACTTCCTACACACTTATTACAGTCATAATCTAAACTCCCCCTGTGTTCGCAAGTCTGCTTTTAAGAAGAAGAAGGGCCGCACGGATCAGTAGTGTTGGTGGGACGCCGTTGGATTTTGGGTTTGGCTTAATGCGCTTTTAAGGTTTGGATTATGTTGGGTGCTTTTTTTATTGGGCTGCAACAATAATACGGCGAATTCAACGCAGGCGGGTGGAACTCGAAACATGCTTTCATTTAAACACACAAATAAACCCAAACCTGTCTTAACCTCTTCCTAATGCACATGTTTCCTTTGTATCCAAACCATTCCTGAGCTTAGTGTATGCTCCACTGTGTAAATCATCACAACATGTGTGGTGTGTGTGTGTGTGTGTTTGTGTGTGTGTGTATTCAACTGGGGTGCCCCCTCCCAGAGACTGTTGGGTTAGGGTTAAGGCTGGGGAGAGAGAGAGAGAGAGAGAGAGAGAGAGACCACAACAAAGCTCCTCAATCATCCCCCCCCCCCCCCCCCCCCGCCCCCAGTAGGAGTGTGATTCACGCACATCTCCTGGCGCAACCTCACTCTAAACAGCTCTCATATAACGCCCAGGCACGACCACATCTGTGTGTGTGTGTGTGTGTGTCCGGTTCACACAGTTGCTGCCAGAATGTGCATATGCCGCCTGAGCACGCTAGCCAGCCGCTTGGCGTGTATTGGTTAATCCCCCCTATCACCCCCACCCCACCCGGCCGCCGCCGCCCTCGCCGCCGCCGCCAGAGGACAGGCCACCGGAGTGCTGTTGAAAAGGACCAGAACACAACCCAATGCAACTCAAGACGCCATCTTGTCAGTCTTATTCCCATTCCCTTTCTTCTTCTAAAGCCCAGAGCACACGGAGCGTGAATTTCAGTCCGTGTTTGTAGCGCGACCCAAACAAGAGGTAGGCTCTTGTTGTTTTATCGGAGCGAGGCGCACGGAGCGCGGTTTTTTTAGCGGCGCTGTACTATTTTCCGCTCGCTCTGTATTACGATTCGAAAGTATTATTTCGCATCTGTCCCGACGCCGGCCGTGTGTTGTGTGTCTAAATGTTTTTTTTTGTTCTCAAGAGCTCACTTGACTGTTTGTCTCTCATTTCCCGAGTCTCTCTTCTCTCACCTTATATCAAAGTGTGCTCAACGTCGGGTCAATCAAGCTCTCACTGTTTTGCGCATTGTTTGGCGTTCGCTTTAACCCGTACTTGAACCTTTCCGGCGAAGCCGTCTCTTTTGTTCAAACGTATTTTCAATTAGGCGCGTCTAAAATATAAAACCCATTCACCCACGCCTCAATTAACCAAGGAAATCGTTGCTAAATCAAATCTCTGTATCTCTGCTCTCTCTCCCGGCGAAGAATCGTCCTCCAGTCAGCGGTGGAAAAAAAGCAGAAAAGCGCAGCAGCGCATTTCAAATAGCTTTAGCGAGTACGATTTTTTGTGCAATTTCAGAGTCGACTCAAAATGTCTCGATACTTTGCTCAAAAAACAAGGTTCGCGCCATCAAGGGCACAGGTGAGACCTTGGGCACGCGTGTGCTCAGGCATGCATGAGGCTGCGGCGCCCTATCAACCCTGACGAAATTCAAGAAGCTGAAGAAGTTCAGACTGCCAATGAGTCAGCCTCCTCCTCCTGCTCCCTACTATCCCTTCCTTTTTTGTTTCGCTGACCAAGCGTTCGGATGTGCTCTGCACAACTCTGTGCCCCCCCCCCCCCCCCCCCCCTCCCTGCCCTCCGGAGACCCTTGGCCACCAGCCTCGAGCGCACCGAGGGAGATGAGGCAAGCGGCAAGAATACTGAAATATAATATATATATATCTCCGACGCCGGTGGAGCTTCCTCCCCCGGAGCGCCGCCGCCGCTTGCAAATAAGTGCCGTCGCAGGAGATAGACTCACTGCAATGAAAAGCTTCCCCGAGTCCAAACTTCTTCAGACAACTTCCCCTTCCCTTTCAGGATTTCAGGAGTGGAGACAAACCAGAGAACAAGGCAATCATCGGCAGCTCACCGCATAGGCCTTGAATGCCTTGAAGCGAACCGACATTTTGATTCCTACGCTACGCGTACTTTCCTTCTCTCTTTCACCCCACTTTCCTGTCCATCAAGGTACAAAAAGCCCTATAAAAAAAAAAAAGAGATATATATATATATATAAAAAAGACAATCTGCCATCTGCTCCACAGACGTGTCTTAATGGCAATGAAATTACCAAAACTAAAAATGTTCTGAATAAGCTGAGCATTTCATTGCAAATAATGTCTAGCGACTACTGTTAGTGTTGTAGTACTAGTGTAGTGTGTGTGCAGTAGATGATACAGACTGAAGAAACACACATTGCGGGCACACACACACACACACAAACACATATAATATTGATATAGGCAGCGATCAAACGCGCTCGGCACGCATCTATCTCCCACCCAGACGGGTGCACCCAAACACCATCCAACATAAAAATGTCGAGAACGATTATTATCCAAATAATACATCGAACAAAACCGATGGGATGGCTGCGGTGAAAAAAAGTGAAATATAGCAAGTTTAAAAATCGAGTCACAAAAGTCTCACGCTGACTTTCTCAACATCTTGGAGAGCTGCCTCCGCTCTCTAAATGTTAAACGTCTGTAAAGGCTTACGGCTCTCGATGAGTTGTGGCCAGACATCTCCTCTCTAATGGCGCTCATCAAGGTTGTGACGCTGACACAGGACCCAGCTGTTTGTGAATCAAGTCCTCCTTTTAACTGTTGCAGATTCTCTCTCTCTCTCATTCTCTCTCTGTCTCTCTCAACCTAATGTCTTTCCGTAATGGTTTAAATGTCTACCTAACCTCAAGTCTGACCGCTTCAGATGTCGCCACGGAGCGCGAGTCAGTTTTCCGTTGACCGCTTAAGCCTGCCGCTAAACAGACGCACGCCCATAAACGCTTTGCTTACGTGTACCAATCGCACCGCTGGAATCAGACGGGATTTACTGGTAAAGGCATGGCGCGATGTGTAATATGCGTCCGACGTTCTTGGTCAACTGTCGATATATGTCACCGCTTAGAAGAAGGAAAGGGAAAATTATAACCACAAAAGTGAGGTAATGATAATGAATCCAGGTCCAGGCACTCCAGTAGGCTTGCAATTAAAAAGCCTTTAATGGGCTGTATGTACACCAGTGCATCGCGGCTGTCTGCCTTCCTCAGGGTGTCGGCCATGTCACCACTTATTGACAAAGCATTTCTGACACACGTGTGTTACAGTTTAGATGTTAAGTTAAAGTGGTTATAAGCTGAGAATTACCGATACCTTAAGCCATAACCTTTACTCCTAACCATACATTTCTTCCTTGCAAGTCCCCATTTTTTTCTCGACGTCTCTCTTCATCTCCCTTGACTTTTATCTTTCCTCCCTTTTTCCACCTCCCTCTTTTTTTTTCTTCTTTTTTCCATCCAGCTCTTTGAGGCCCTTTAATTGTTGTGCGAAACAGACAGACGAGGCCACATGAATGTTTGGTTGTCAACAACACACAGGGAGCAGGAAACACACAACAACTCTACAGATGTGGCGGTGGCAGCCCATTGTAAGACTCTTTCCATTATCGCAAGAATTTGACCCCCAAACTGAATCGACTTGATCTACATTTAGATTTATTTGATAGGGGATTATGTGCAAAACGTATGTATGACTGATGGATCTGTACTTCTTCTTAAGCTTCTCTATTTTTGTCTGTATCTCATAATGTAGTTACCTCCACCATGGAGACTATGTTTTTCGTGTGTGTGTGTGTGTGTGTGTGTGTCTGCGAGCGGGATCTCCAAAAGTTGAACATGAATTTGGTCGGTGGGTTGGTTATGGGCCAAGTAAGGAGTGATTCACTTTTCATGCCACTAAACCAAAAGGGTGCGTGGCAGTGGGCGTGGCATATCACAAAAAGGTGCACACAATGAAAATGTGATGTGGTATCCACTGTAATCGCTCTCTGTGCAATCGTTGAATTCACAGGGCAATATTTAATATTGTTTGAATAATCCTACATACCATGTGTGTATTACAATGATGTGTGCAATTATCCATCATGGTGATATCTGTATAAGTGAACCGTATAGTGTATATAGTTTTAATCTTTATTTTGTTTTTGTTTGGTTTTTAATATCTTGAGCTACTGTAGCAAGCGAATTTCCCCGGTGTGGGATTAATAAAGCGTATCTTATCTCATAACCTCCGATATGCACAAGTTGGTCGCGTAACACGAAAGGTTTGTCAAGAGTTCATGATGATTGTTGGGTGACCTCCCCAAGCCCCGCCCACTTCCTGTTTTCTTCAGCATCTCTACAGGGGGGCCTTGTGGGGTGTCATCGGACTCAGCTCATTGGACCAATCGCACCAATTGGCTCCCTCCACCCAGACAAGCCACTGCTATAAAGCTTATTCCTTGGTGGAGGTCTGTGCCCTTATGGGCCCATTTTCTAGCTTACTGTGGAATTACTACAACTGCACCGTTGTATGCCATGCAACTATTCAACCCTTGATAGCAGGGTCCCATGTTATACTAGCATGCTACTCTCTCATTATACTCTCTACAAATCCCAGTGTCTCTGGAAATCATGTTAATACAGGTGATTTGAGCATCCCTTGTTAAAAAATAATGAGACAACAACTTTTTATGAAAGCTATTTCACTTTCACTCAGCTAAACCGAGAGACAACAGAGAGCCAACGTGTTTTGGCACTTTTTTTGGCACTGTTGACACGGACACTTGTGAACTAATCCCAGGCGTTATCGGTCCTGTCTCTGTCACAGATTGTCGCTAAGGGAAACGCATCGCAAATCCTTTTTTTTTTGTCTTTCTTTCCAGTGAAACACACACCGAAAGCTAGTTTCAACTAACACATGTGATACCTGGAGCACTAAGTGGGTAATTTTGCACCAATAAGCACTCTTCACCTAGAAGTGTCTCTGTATGTGTGTGTATATACAGTATATATATATATATATATATATATATATATATATAGAGAGAGAGAGAGAGAGACAGAGAGAGAGAGCGAGACAGAGAGAGAGAGACAGAGAGATATCTCCTTGAATCAACAGACTTACCCTGTTCACATCTGTGTGTGTGCGTGTGCGTGTGCGTGTCGCGAGGGACGGTATATCGTATGAAAAGCTTATCAGATGTAATCTTAATTGTGCGCTACACAGTGCTGTGCAGGACGAGAACTTGGAGAATTCGACCTCAACCTCCCTAACGATTGTATTCTAAACCAGCGCAATTACAGCCAACTTGTTCCTGTGTGGCGCTGGCATATAGATGTATAAATAGTGTGGTGTATGTTGTGAGTCTGTGTCATAGTGTGTTCCCATGTTCCTGTGTTTTTTCACACGTCCTTAAGCATGTATGGGGCTGAAGAGGTGTGTGTGTGTGTATATGTGTATGTATGTGTGTGTGTGTGTGTCACTCTCTTGACGTTGTAACACAGGCATGGGAGGAGGGGGTGGTGGGGAGTGTGCATGGGCACATGAAATCACACTTGTGCACTCGCATGTATCCAGGAAATGGAGTGCTTGGATAATAGTTTTGCTGTTTGTGTGTGTGTGTGTGTGTGTGTGTGTGTGTGTGTGTGTGTGTGTGTGTGTGTGTGTGTGTGTGTGTACTCCTAATATGTAGGTCACCAATATATTCCGGATGAGGTCTAGTACTCTGGAGAACTGGCAGATATGAGGGTCTAAATTAGACACCATTATCTGTATGCGTATGTGATGTGTATGTGTGAAGGGGAGATTTAGTGTGTGTGTGTGTGTGTGTGTGTGTGTGTGAGAAACAGACATCATTATCACCAGACAAGAGGCTTGCAGGCGTGTGCAATTTTGTACACATTTATGCTTCAAAATGTGCATGAGTACGCTTGTATGTGTATGTGTATATAAGTGTTGAATTACTAACTATAATTGCCACATTATGTGTGTGTGTGCGTGTGTGTGTGAGTGTTTGAATGTGTGTGTGTGTGTACATACAGGTCAGCAGAATTGGGAAAAAGGCTTTGGGGATGTAAAAGACTTTCAATGTTTATTCGTGTGTGTGCGCACACATTTGTTTGTGTTTGTCTGTGTGTGTGTGTGTGTGTATGTGCAAATGAGACCATTATCATCTGAGAGGTTAGCTGCCTTCCACCGCTGACCTGAGACTGTTTACGCCCCCAGCTACTGATGGCTGCTGTTCCTCAGAAACCCTTTATACTGTTTTCGCTCTCTCTCTCTCTCTCTCTCTCTCTCTCTCTCTCTCTCTCTCTCTCCCTCTCTCCCAACTGTTAATAAATAAACCAACACATGTTCTGCTTCAGCGGGCCCCTTCCGAGAGAGGCCAGCTGTAGCGTTGACCTATGGTTGAAGTGATCGCTGAAGTGGGAAACTAAATAAAGCCAATGAGCGGACTTAGATGTTTACAGTGGATGCAAGGTGATGAGCTTCTCGGGAACAGGCCACCTCACTCTCGTTCTCATACAATATGTCAGCCGAAGAATCACAGTTGTGGAATTTGCCTCGATGAGCATCGAGGATAACGACCGCAGAGTCCCATCGGAGAATAGGAAATCAGACTGGGCCTTTTAAATGGTATGTAATCAGCCTGAGAGAAGTAAGAAAAATTTAGAAAGTTGTTAACTACTTGGTAACTTAATATTCAAGCCGCCAAAATGTGTCACTTAGCCATTCATTTGCTCGTGTTCCTTCGGTGGGCTATCAAAGCGGCGCTCTGTGCCAAAGGGTGTTTGCACAAAGCCGTGTAGAGTTTTAACAAATTCTTATTATATCTTGCGTTCCCAGCATTGGTAAACATGCATATTTTGAGTAACGACGTTTCTGCCATTTGCCTCGCTGCATCTCATTACAAAGATGTCTTGATGAGCATCTCCTGAGTAATTGTTCTCTCCGTCTAAGGCTCGATGAAACCTAGAGCATGGCAAGTTTCTGTTCTCTTGGCATATTATGTCGCTCTTTTTTTCCATCATCTCCAATTCAACCAATTATACTCTCTATATGTGTTGCTTAGGCACCGCCTCACGAAACCTTGATGTGATTTGTGTGTCGTGTAATCATCCTTGTTGATTGGCGGTTGAGGAGCCCAATCAAAGTGCACTCTGTGGCTGAGCCAAGAGACTGAGCGGTTAAATAGAGTGGACGTCCCACTTTGTTGTACCACCACTTTGTGTTAGTCAGACAAGGGTAAACGTGGCAGTGTATACACACACTGATGCTGTACTTTTTCCCCAATACAAATGTCAAACTAATTGTTTTCAGATGGCTTGGTCTTGGACTATACGTCATTTTTTCTACATGTATTCTGCATATATATCTCCTTCTTCTTCTTCTTCTTCTTCTTCTTCTTCTTCTTCTTCTTCTTCTTCTTCTTCTTCTTTTACATTTGCCAAGCGAAACATATCCAATTTAGCTGCAGATTGGGGAGAGGATGGAGGGACATTACTCGTAATCCCTTCTCATTTCACAGCGGTGCAGCTTTCAAACGGCCCTGCTGTCTGTAACTCACGGCGACAATAGCTCACACATCTGTCTTGTCAATACCAATCTTTTATTTTCTTTCCTTTTTTTTAATCCAAGCTCAGTCCAAACTTATATTCAAGCTAAAGCGAGATGAATACGAACAGAGCGAGCAAGAGAGAGAGAGAGAGAGAGAGAGAAAAAAAAAGGATGGAGGTGGAGGAGGAGGAGGAGGAGGAGGAGGAGGTGGTGGTGGGGGGGTGGG
>JAOPHQ010006674.1:0-42603 GCA_030340625.1 Merluccius polli
CTATTTCATTTTAAAAACCGGGGACATTTCCGGGGAGAGGCTCCAAGCCGTGGTACAAGCACCCAGACCACGGGGGACTGTCCCTGTCCCCGTCTGGGTCACTATGGGGTACTACTCACTGCAGTCCTCCCCTCCTCCCCTCAACCGCTTTGTGCTGACGTTGGTGTGGCAGCCGGCGCCCGTTCCAGCTCGCCCACCATGGGTTTGGGGTCCAGGGTGGCGATCACCCCGAAGTCCTCAGCACACGCGATGCAGGCTGAAGCGCGCCACCCCACAGGTGGTCCGCCATGGCTATGCCCTCGCACGACCTACCTGGAACTCCCACTGTCGGATGGACGTCAAGTCAAGTCAAAACATTTTTTAAAGCACATTTAAAAAACCACTCACGTCGGCCAAAGCGCTATCAAAACCCAGAGCAGCTGGAAGTTACAATAAGACTAAAAAAGAAAAAACCCCCACATAGGCATCAATACATACAGTGCATCGAGACAAAATGACAAATCATAGGCACAAATCAAACCACATCAGGAGGATTGCAAACGCTAAAGAATAAAAGTAGGTTTTGAGCCTGGACTTAAAGGACAGATCGGATAGGGAGGAGAGGATGCTAGTCCACAGTCTAGGGGCTGCAACCTCAGGCGCGGGCACCCATGTGCTTAAGTTTAGATGGCAGGACAGCCAGGAGCCCCAAGTCAGACGACCTGAGGGACCTGGAGGTGGAATAAGGGGTTAAGAGGTCCCTGATATAAGAGTGGGCTGCCCATTCAGGGCTTTAAAGACAAACAGAGGGAACCTTGAAATCAATTCTGAGCTGTACTGGAAGCCAGTGCAGAGAGCCCAAACTTGATATCAAGTTTCCCAAATGTGATATCAAGTTTCAAAAGCACTGACAATCTGCTTTACTATGTTCCTGAAAACTGATATCAACTTTCGTGAAACTTGATATCAAGATTCCGAAACTTGATATCAAGTTCCACGAAAAGTTTATATTCATATTCAACAAATTTGATATTTTGATAATTTGATAAGGCCAGAATAGGGCTAACATGATCTCTCTTCTGGGTACCCAGGGCCCTGGGTGAAGATGTGATGAAGACGATGATGATGAAGTGGGGTTTATTGTTGTTCTTCTGGTGTAATTATTGTTATTGTTATTATAGATGTAAAAATGAAAAATCACAAGTCACCAATTCCCCCAAAAAATTGAAGTAAATAATATGGGAATGAAGGTATGTTTACCGGCTTTTAACGTGGTAATTCCCAGAATGCCTTGCTTCCCCTGGATCCATACCCTGACCACAACCATGCCAAAAAACCCTTACCTAAACCATTTCAAACCTTACTGTAACTCATTTAAAACATACTTTCCTTTTAAACTTTTTCAATTTTTCAACAAATTTGGGGGTGTCTGACTGGACTGAGTGGTTTGGACAACTACTTGCCTGAGAGGGCATGACCTCTGCATTAGTCCCCACAGATCTTGACCCCGGCGTAGAGGCAGGCCTTGTAGTGGCACTCCACGATGTCCCGGCCGTACACGTTGTCGGCCCCCACCGCGCAGTAGTAGGGCCCTGAAAACACCCCGACCACAGATTTTATTAAGGTGATAGACGCTTCAAAACTATGGCAAGCCGTTTTTAACACTGAATAATTTAACTTGATATCAAAATTGAAATTGATATCAGGTTTTTAAAAATTGATATCAACTTTTGTAAATTTGATTTCAAGATTCAGAATTTTGATATACATTTTCTTAAATTGTGTATCAGTTTTCTGGAACATAGTAAAGCAGATTGTCAGTGCTTTTTCCAAATTTGGTAAACTTGATACAAAGTTTGGGAAATCTGATATCAAGTTTGGGAATTTTGATATCAACACAGGTCTTGATATCAGCTTTCACAAGTTTTATATAAAATGTTGAAAACCTGATATAAAATTAAATGAAACTTGATATCAAATTTCCCAAACTTGACATAAAGTTTCCCAAATGTGATATCAAGTTTCAAAAGCACTGACAATCTGCTTTACTATGTTCCCGAAAACTGATATCAACTTTCGTGAAACTTGATATCAAGATTCCGAAACTTGATATCAAGTTTCACGAAAGTTGATAGAAATTTTCAAAAACCTGATACCAAATGTCAACAAATTTTGATATCAATTGAAATTATTAAATGTTAAAACAGCTTGCCGTAGGGGGGGCTGTGTAGAGAGGGAGGGAGGGAGAATTGGTGGGTGGGTGGGTTGGGGTTTTTGGGGTCACTGTCAAATGTTTGTGCCCATTGACTCTTAAAAACTGAAAAAGTTGAGAAGAGAGAGAGCTTTCGGTGGTTGGTCACCTTGGGGACGAGGGAACCCGCTCTTGGGCCAGCAGTACGGGTAGCCATCCATGCCCAGCAGGGTGTACTCCTGCTCCATGCCGAACCACACGCAGTGCTCCTCGGCCGCCTCCATCACTTTTTTGCAGCTGGTGCGGTGGTTCGACTCTGGGCGAAAACAACAACAGACAGAGTCTATGCAGGGAATTTTTTTGTGTTTTTGGTTTGTTTCGTCCAACCGTCTGAAAAGAAAACTTGCGATGACGTCGAAAGTTGTTGTGTTATGATTTTCTATACATGGCTGTTTTCTATGTTTGGTGTATATAAAAGTAGGCCAAACATATGTAAAATAATATTCTTACAAAATAATATAGACATGTTACGTTGTTTACGACATGTTAGTAAGCAATTATGCAAAATAATGTTCAAATTGTTCTAATCGGTAGCTGATCGTTAGAGTGACTTAAACCGTATTTTTAACATTGAAATTCAACTTAACACTCATCCTTTTTTGTTGTTGAGAGAAACATACCTGCGGGTACGCGGTCGTATTTGAGGACCTCGCAGAGGACTAGCTTGTTGGGGTCCATGGTGAAGGGGTCCCTGAACATCCGGACCGGGAGCAGGTACATGTCGCTGTTCGATCCCTTTGACTGGGCCGTACTGGACCCATCAAAGTTCCACTCGGGAATATCTGCTCATGTAAAACCACATCACATTTACAGAATCACACAATCACGAGACAAGCACTTAGTCTACCTATTTAACACTATTAATGAATCTACATCAACAGTAGCATGTCACCTTCCCTTAAACCCTCCCAGTATAGCATACAAGAAGTACACTACATCACCAGTAGCATGTCTCCTTCCCTTAAACCCTCCCAGTATAGCATATAAGAAGTACACTACATCACCAGTAGCATGTCACCTTCCCTTAAACCCTCCCAGTATAGTATACAAGAAGTACACTACATCACCAGTAGCATGTCACCTTCCCTTAAACCCTCCCAGTATAGCATACAAGAAGTACACTACATCACCAGTAGCATGTCACCTTCCCTTAAACCCTCCCAGTATAGCATACAAGAAGTACACTACATCACCAGTAGCATGTCACCTTCCCTTAAACCCTCCCAGTATAGCATACAAGAAGTACACTACATCACCAGTAGCATGTCACCTTCCCTTAAACCCTCCCAGTATAGCATACAAGAAGTACACTACATCACCAGTAGCATGTCACCTTCCCTTAAGATCAGCATACAATAATACGATCCCACTAATCCACCGACAACACAATAGAATCCACAAAACCATACGTCAATATAAGATAATTACAGGCTGTTGCCCAAGAATGCTCCACCACGAAATTGAACTTAACTATTGCTTCCCACAGGAATGCTTGGCCATAGAACCTGTCCTGCTAGTGGAGTAGTGATGATGCTGTATACATACCTGCTATAGATTGGGGCTCTTCGTCCAACGTTCGTGTCTTGTTGCGTAGCCCTTCACCGGAGCCGTCGATCCAGATGTATGTGACCTGGCATTTGCCCCACTGGGGAAGGTCCAGGTAGTGTCGACGCAGAGTCCTTGTTCAGCCGAGAGCTGCCGGACACCGACTCCATGTTCACCCCCCTGGAGAGTCACGCCAAACATTTCCATAAAGACGCACACATGCTCTTACTCGCAGCCTCTCTCTCTCTCTCTCTCTCTCTCTCTCTCTCTCTCTCTCTCTCTCTCTCTCTCTCTCTCTCTCTCCTCCCCCCCCCCCCCCCCCCCCCCCCCCACTGGTTAGTGAGAGACATCTCACCAAGGTGTCCCAAAGGCACAGAGAATATACATTCAAGTTATTGTATCAGAACCATATACAATTTAAGTGAAATCACTGAATTGTATATAAAAGTTACATTTTTGGCCAAAATGTCAAATGAGAAAATGCCAATTTCAAACAGAGCAATTAAAACAATTCTCAAGACGGAAAACTATTTTCATCCGTTTGAGTCTAACTGCTATGAAACTATTACTTAATATCCTCTTAATTGAATAAACTCTGTTTCCACACACGACACGCATAAGTGCATTCAAATCGAACACTTACTTGGTAATGTATGGTTTAGGAGGAAGCGTAGGGAGAAGCTGTCCGACAGCAGAGCCGACTCTCACAGCAGAGCAGGCAGATGCTTATTTGCAGAGCAGGAAGGGCAACACACACTCACTCGTCCAAAGTTGGCTTCTCCTGGCTGCCTAAACCTGTTCTTGGTATTTCAAAGAAACATGGGACATGACCAGACGATGTCATATGATCACGCTCAACGTATGATAGGCTTGACGGGGTGTCGCGACGCGTCACGTCAGAATCATTACTACTGACGTGTTTAAAACATCTAAGAGACAGAGATACTGGTGACAATCAAGTATACAGAGAGTGCATTAATTAGCAGGTAGGGGTTAGACAGTGGATACAGAGACAGGTCATTAAGGAGCAGGTAGGGATTAGACAGTGGATACAGAGACGGGTCATTAAGGAGCAGGTAGGGGTTAGACAGTACAGAGACAGGTCATTAAGGAGCAGGTAGGGGTTAGACGGTACAGAGACAGGTCACTAAGGAGCAGGTAGGGGTTAGACAGTACAGAGACAGGTCATTAAGGAGCAGGTAGGGGTTAGACAGTACAGAGACAGGTCATTAAGGAGCAGGTAGGGGTTAGACAGTACAGAGACAGGTCGTTAAGGAGCAGGTAGGGGTTAGACAGTACAGAGACAGGTCATTAAGGAGCAGGTAGGGGTTAGACAGTACAGAGACAGGTCATTAAGGAGCAGGTAGGGGTTAGACAGTACAGAGACAGGTCATTAAGGAGCAGGTAGGGGTTTGACGGGGTATTTTGTTATACCTGCAACACAAAAATGACAGTGTAAAATATAAAACATTTGTTGAATTTAATCATTTATTATGTTGACTGTTACTAATTATGAACAGATATAGAAGTATGCCTCAGCTTCGTCCATTTTAAAATGCCTCTATGCCACTACAATATTATAAATGATAAATGATAATCTTATAATTCTAATTCAGAGGGAATGAAGGGGTACTAAAAAAAAAATATATATATATATATATATATACTGTATATATAGGTACTATACCCATACGGTATCTTCTTTTAAAGCTCTCCTAAAAACCCAGACTGGCTTTTAATTGAATCATTATTATTATCATTATTTCATTATAATAATTGTAATAATAAGTAATAATAATAATATGTATTTTTATTTAATAATAATAATTACAATAATAATTATGATCGCCATTATTATTATTATTATTATTACTATGAGGACACTAAAGGTTGGGAGCACTCAGGGACAGCCAGCCAAGTCATTCATCTTCCCCACACACACTTCATTAAGTAGTGCAGTGACCGTGTGGTGCTGATGCTGAGGACAGTGGCTGAGCTGGGCTGAGCCAAGACTTGCAGCTCAGTGCACAAGAGCACAACAACCTGGGAATAGAACCTGTACACGGCTTCACTTTCCATCACACTGTGTGTACCCATTAACACCAACACAAGGGACCTGTGTGTGTGTGTGTGTACAGATACAATTTAGTTGATTGCTGCATTATGAGTGACCCAAACATCCTTACAGCAGATTTTCTTTTGGTTGCACAATGTCACAACAAAGGCCTACTTAGACTATATACTGTATATTAAAGGATGACTTCTGGATTTTTCAACTGTAATTTCCCATCATTTTGGGTCTCAGACAATTTTTGCAATTGGTCCAGTACTGAGCGAGAGGGTTTCAGCCGTCAGCTGCGAAACGGACAGCAATGTAAAACCGTAGGGCATTAGCGCCCCGTCAGTACGTCCTCTCAAAGTGCTTGTTTTGTCACTGACTGGCTCAGATTGGTATTATATATATTATATAAGTGTCTGACAACATTGTGGAAATGATCCCTACAGAGAAATAAAATAATTGTCTTTACCTATTGCGTAATCCGGTCTGTTTGTTATGGTGTCTTACCAAGTCTCGCCAAGGAGAGTTTGAGACTTCTCCAGAGGATAACTTCTCCCAAAGTTTTCCTTTAAATTATAATTGTCAACTCACACGCCTACCGAACTTTCACTCTGATTGGTTCAGATGTCTCTTAGCTGTTCTAAAAACACTGTAAACCACGGCCTTGCGGGGCTTATTGCTGAAATATCTCAAGGGAAACCACCCTAACCGGAATACCAGTCGTTGACTTGTGTTACAAGTCATCATCTACAGTAACTGACTATATGCTCTTATTATTTACAGTCAACATGTCTACTTATTAGATTCAGCTTTTTCATATCATGCGATGTGACAGAGATTCAAATTCTCGCACCTCTCTCATTCGCAGACCAATGAGATGGTGGCAAATAGATAAGAAACGTTCAGATCGTCTGGCAGAGATGGACAGACAGACAGAAAGACAAACACATTGATTTACATTGCTAACTAGATACTGTTAACTAGACATAGATATATAGGTAGGTAGGTAAGTAAGTAGACAGGCAGATAGATAGATATAGATAGATACAAGCTCTATAACAGCCATATATATTATTTGTGAGGGATTTTATTCACCAACAGAAACATAAATTTCTTAAGAGATAAAATAAATAAACCATAATTTACCTATACAACCAGGTTGCATTGATATTTACAAACTCAGTTGGTGGAAGTGTTGGTTTTATATTGTTGATGGACCCACACGAATGCTACAGCTGGTTTCTCTTCAGGCAACAACTCTAGTTTTCTCTCTGGTTCAGCATCATTACATTCATCAATTAGGGACCACGCGCCATTTCCCTGCATGCCAAACATGGGCACAAAGTTCTGGGCGGGAAACCCTCGTCACGCGCCGCCGCCGCCGCCCATCAGCTGACAGCTAACGCGGTCCAATCAAACGCTCGTACACCGATCCATTAAAACACCTTCCATCTCACACACACACACACACACACACACACACACACACTCTCTGTGAAGTGAAGAGCTGAGCTGGATTTCACCCACCGCCACCGCCACCGCCGCCCTCCACCCGCTTCGGTTCTGCTCTGTACTGTATGTCACTGACACAATGGGTGGAGATATCTGATGTAGCCCATGTTGGGGGGGCGTCTGGTACTCCCTGGTGTCATGATGTCCTGCTGTATCTGACGTCTGCATGTCATGCTTTACATGCTGCAGCAGGGAGATCCCCTAAAAGAGTGGAACCGCACCGCCAAACTAAACTAAACTAAACTATCACCTGGTGCCTTCAGGTGAACAGGTCACGTATGTTGGTACCGGGCGCCGGGCCTTCAGCTGAACGGGTCACGTATGTTCGTACCGGGCGCCGGGCCTTCAGGTGAACGGGTCACGTATGTTGGTACCGGGCGGCGGGCTTCAGGCCTTCCTGACGATCCGGCCGGTCTTCCTGGCGTCCCGCGGCCCTCGCTCCGTCCTGGCGGTCTGCGTCAAGCTGCTCCTCCTGCTCCCGGACATTTATTAACAACGACTCAGTAGGCCATATGAAACACACAGACAGGCAGGCAGGCATGCAGACAGACAGGCAGGCAGGCACAGACACGCAGGCAGGCAGACAGGCAGGCGGACAGGCAGGCAGACACAGACAGACAGGCAGGCAGACAGACAGACAGACAGGCAGGCAGGCAGACAAGACAGGCAGGCAGACAGACAGGCAGGCAGACAGAGACATGCAGAAAGGCAGGCAGACAGACAAGACATGCAGACAGACAAGCAGGCAGACAGACAGGCAGGCATGCAGAAAGGCAGACAGACAGGCAGACAAGACATGCAGACAGACAGACAAGCAGGCAGACAGACAAGCAGGCAGACATGCAGACAGACAGGTATGAACGCACACGTGCAGTAAGGCCCGAGGACGTGCAGAATCAGCTCCCACATGCAGACCACGCCGCTCACCGCGTGCGCGCCGCGGGTCCGCGCCTGCGCAGCTGCATCCAGCCGCACAGCAGCTCGTGGGCGATCATGACGTACAGCAGCAGGATCAGCACCGAGGGGTCCATCCGGGTCCAGGCCTCGTCCGGGTCTTCAGCCTTCAACTCAGATCCGCAAAACCCGTCGTCGTCGTTGTTGTTGTTGTTGTTGACCAACACCCCCCCCCCCCCCCCCCCCCCCCCTCAGAGTGGACCTCGTCGGTTCCGCTCGGATGGCGCGGAGCCGGGAGCCTCTGCGATGACCGGGAGGTGGTCCTATGGTGGTGTGTGTGTGTGTGTGCGTGGGGGGTGATGGTGATGGAGGAGGAGGCGGTGGTCAGCGACACCGGAAGAGGAGCCCCCGCCTGCGGCGGTAGGAGAGACGGCGGGGCCGGGGGGGGGGGGGGCGGTGGGGGGGACCGGGGAGGAGGTTGCCGTAGTGACGCGGGTGTTGCCATGGGGACGGAGATGTCGCTCCGAGGACGACATCCATCCAGCAAATATCACACCTTCATCTCTTCGCTGGCCTACTTCACTACCGGATCAGCCGTTTTAAAGTCTACCCGTTTGTGACATCACAAGTGGGAGTCACAGCTGTTTGTAAGAAATGTACAAACAAAAATGTAATATATCAAATCAAATCGTTAACTCACCGTATATACTTTTCTTCCTTGGACTGTTTCTAAGAGCAGCAGTTGCAAGGGAGGTGTGTGTGTGTGTGTGTGTGTGTATGTATGTGTGTGTGTGTGTGTGTGTGTGTATGAGTGTATATATGTGTGTGTGTTTATGAATGTGTGTATGTGTGTGTTGTTGTATGTGTGTGTGTGTATGCATGTGTGTGTGTATGTATATGTGTATGTATGTATGTGTGTTGTATGTATGTGTGTGTGTGTGTATGTGTGTATGTATGTGTGTGTATGTATGTATGTATGTATGTATGTGTGTGTGTGTGTATGTGTGTGTGTGTGTGTGTGTGTGTGTGTGTGTGTGTATGTGTGTGTGTATGTGTGTGTTGTATGTATGTGTATGTGTGTGTGTGTGTGTGTGTGTGTGTGTGATATACGGTGCTTTGACTCAGTCAGTTTTACAACAAAAACACAACACAAATTCACAGAGGGTCTTGTTCACAATTTGAGCTTTAATTCATTCACACGTCCAACACACTCCATCTTGTTTTTCCGGTGATGTCGACGCCCGTTCCTGCTCCCGTTCCCGTTCCCGTTCCCGTTCCCGCTCCCGCTCCCGTTCCCGTTCCCGCTCCCGCTCCCGTTCCCGTTCACGTTCAAGCTGCGCTGCGTTTCCACTTCCTACAGCGTCGGCGTTATTTTTCCGAACTCTTCCATATCTTCCCCGTTGGGCGTGGTTAAATCAGATTCAATTTCCCCCCTGCGATGTTCTTCGACCAACAACAACAACAACAACAACAACAACAACAACAAATTGTTCCCGCCGCCGCCGCCGCGTCGAGTTAGCCAGGTTAGCTAGCTATCTGACGACAGTGCATCGTTGTCATGACAACTAGCGGTTAACCCCAACCCCCTGATGTCCCCCCCCCCCCCGTATCGCCGGTCTCCTTCAGACGACCGTCCGCATCGCCTGCAGCCGACTTCCTTCATCCGGCCCGCGATGCACGTTAGCATGTTAGCATCAACTGCCGGTGTGGCGGACGCATGCGTCGTCGGCCACACTGCTAATGTGTGTGTGTGTGTGTGTTTGTTTGTGTGTGTTTGTATGTGTGTGTGTGTGTGTGTGCGTCTGCACCATGACGACACAAGCAGTTCTGCTGCTGTGATATCGCCTTCATTTCGCCGCGCCGCCTTCAGGCGCCACACCCCTCCCCCGCCTCCCCTCCTCACGCCACCTCCTTGAAGGTCTCGGCGTCCTGCGGGAGGGGGGGGGAGGGGGGGGGAGGGGGGGGGGGGGGAGAAAGCACACTTCACATTAACGTTCAGTTCGATCGTTTGACGTCATTATTTGAGTTGTTAAACGTCCGCAGTGGCGTTCACACAAAGTGATATTCGACATAGAGCGTAACAGTGACCCCGCCCCCTTTTTAACAGCTCCGGTGCCGGAAGTAAATTTCCCATGCATTTATCTCGTCCACTTTTGGTAGAATCCTTATAAAAAGAGTATTAAGCCTTTAACCAATAAGCCGATCGTTCGTTATGGTAGTCGTGACCATATTATGTTTGATTCGGGATGAGTAGTTCCTCACTCGGTCAACAAAATAATGTACACAGTCTTATTGTACCTTTGCCTTTTCTTCCGTTTTCCAAATTCTTTTTATGCCCGAATCAAACATAATATGGTCGTCATGACTACCATAACGAACGATTGGCTTATTGGTTAAAGGCTTAATACTCTTTTTATAAGGATTCTACGAAAAGTGGACGAGATAAATGCATGGGAAATTTACTTCCGGCACCGGAGCTGTTAAAAAAGGGGGCGGAGTCACTGTTACGCTCTATTCGGCTTCTGACTGGCTAGCGGCACGCCGATAACATCAGCATATCCATGAATGGCGGTGGAGTGAGGAGGTGCAGGAGCCAAAAGTGCAACAACAGTTGTGGCGTGTTGGGGATCGGCGTGTTTGGAGGCAACAACGCGCAGGTCGTTAGTCGCCCTAGCTGGCGTGAAGGACTACGGCCGATTAACCGTTGTATTTAACCGAGTATTTTCACGCTGTGGACGCCATTAAGTGAAACACACAATGAAATGTGGAACAGGTTATTATGAATCCTTTGGAGGCCGCATGCTGTATAGTTTGTTTCTGAGCACAGAATTTAGCTGAACACTGAACGGGACATTTTGAATTGACCTAACGTCGCCATAAGTCGCCATTATCTTGAGCCACAAAGTCTACAAAAACCGGTGGTCATGTAGTTTAAACTTTATGGGAAGTTGTGTGTTCTTTGTGGGGAGTATTTGTGCAATAGATAGACAGACTTTGCGCACCGTTTGCGTGTCCAGACTAATTTAGTTGCGGCGGCCCGGGATTGTCAAAGAATAAGACGGATGATTAAGTGATTAAAAAAAAAAAAAAACGGTTACTTGTCAATCAACACGTTTTTTTTGTTTTTTTTCTATTAATCCTCAGATCCATCAACTGCCAGATTTAGTTGAGGTGCCACTTGGGGATGGGGATGGGCAATACATTTTGTTTGTGTGTGTGTGTGTGTGTGTGTGTGTGTGTGGGGGGGGGGGGGGGTGCTGTACTTACAGCGGCGAGCACGTTGTTGAAGCCTGCAGCCATGGGATGGTTCTGGATCGGTGGAACCGTCACGCGTTCCTGGGGGAATTACAAGAAATGACACAATAATATTTGCTAATATCGTATTTCTTAAAGTGTGTAATTATGCGTCCTGAAATACCCCTTCGGGATGACAGGTTTAAAGAGGGGGTTGCGTTGTTGTGTGGATACAGATAATGTAGGGCAGAGGCCGCGAGTCAGTTGGGCTCCGGGGCCATTTTTTTGTTAAGCCCTAAACTGGCAGTTTAGGGCTGCCCCCCCCCCCTGAAATATCAGGGGGGGGGGGGGGCAGGGGAGAGAGGAGAGGGAGGAGGTAGCGAAGGGGGGAGGAGAGAGGAGCGGGAGGAGGTAGCGAGGGGGGGGGGGGAGCAGAGAGGAGAGGGGAGAGGTAGCGAGGGAGGGAGCAGAGAGGAGTGGGAGGAGGTAGCGAGGGGGGGGGGGGGGGAGGAGAGAGGAGAGGGAGTAGGTAGCAAGGGAGGGAGGATGAGAGGAACGTGAGAAGGTAGCGATGGGGGGGAGGAGAGGAGGTAGCGAGGGGGGGGGGGAGAGGAGGTAGCGAAGGGGGGAGGAGAGAGGAGCGGGAGGAGGTAGCGAGGGGGTGGGAGCAGAGAGGAGAGGGAGGAGGTAGCGAGGAGGGGGGGGGGAGAGGAGAGGGAGGAGGTAGCGAGGGGGGGGAGCAGAGAGGAACGGGAGGAGGTAGCGAGGGGGGGGGGGGGGCAGAGAGGAACGGGAGGAGGGTAGCGAGGGGGGGAGGAGAGGAGGTAGCGAGGGAGGGAGGAGAGAGGAGAGGGAGGAGGGTAGCGAGGGGGGGAGCAGAGAGGAGAGGGAGGAGGTAGCGAGGGGGGGGGGAGCAGAGAGGAACGGGAGGAGGTAGCGATGGGGGGGAGGAGAGAGGAGAGGGAGGAGGTAGCGAGGGGGGGGGGGGAGCAGAGTGGAACATGAGTTGTTGGCGAGGGGGGGGGGGGGCAGAGAGGAACGGGAGGAGGTAGCGAGGGGGGGAGGAGAGGAGGGTAGCGAGGAAGGGAGGAGAGAGGAGAGGGAGGAGGTAGCGATGGGGGGGGGAGGAGAGAGGAGAGGGAGGAGGTAGCGAGGGGGGGGGAGCAGAGAGGAACGGGAGTTGTTAGCGAGGGGGGGGGGGGGGGGGGCAGAGAGGAACGGGAGGAGGTAGCGAGGGGGGGGAGGAGAGGAGGTAGCGAGGGGGGGGAGCAGAGAGGAGAGGGAGGATGGTAGCGATGGGGGGGAGGAGAGAGGAGAGGGAGGAGGGTAGCGAGGGAGGGAGGAGAGAGGAGAGGGAGGAGGTAGCGATGGGGGGGAGGAGAGAGGAGAGGGAGGAGGTAGCGAGGGGGGGGGGGGGCAGAGAGGAACGGGAGTTGTTAGCGAGGGGGAGGGGCAGAGAAGAACGGGAGGAGGTAGCGAGGGGGGGAGGAGGTAGCGAGGAAGGGAGGAGAGAGGAGAGGGAGGAGGTAGCGATGGGGGGGAGGAGAAAGGAGAGGGAGGAGGTAGCGAGGGGGGGGGAGCAGAGAGGAACGGGGAGTTGTTAGCGAGGGGGGGGGGGGGGGCAGAGAGGAACGGGAGGAGGTAGCGAGGGGGGGGAGGAGAGGAGGTAGCGAGGGGGGGGGAGCAGAGAGGAACGGGAGGAGGTAGCGAGGGGGGGGGGGGGGGGGGGGAGTATAGAGGAGAGGGAGGAGGTAGCAATGGGGGGGGGGGGGGGAGTAGAGAGGAGAGGGAGGAGTTAGCGAGGGGGGGGGGGAGCAGAGAGGAACGGGAGGAGTTAGCGAGGGGGGAGGAGGACGTCTTTTGTTTGTTTAGTTTCAAAGACATAAACATAGCACCTTTATTAACTAATTATCACTATAAAACAATGATAAAATACCAATAATCACACAGAACTAAGTAGAATTAATGTTAACTCTGTTCATCTGGATCCGTTGGTAACGAGCGGTCGCTGCAGTGGAGATTAACAACAAATATCTCTCCTGGTCATCGAGTCATTTTGACACCGTAATTTGTCGGTTATTTATTTTTTCATCCGAAACCCGGGATTTGTTTTTAGGATACACTAACTAACCAGGAGCTAACCGGGGGTTACGTAGGGCAACCCTGTCAAGAGTTTGGATGGGGGGGGGGGGGGCTTCAACATCTTCCTGTGTCTTGTGCCGGAGGGGCCACACAAAGCCACTTATGTGTGGCGTGTGTGTCTGAGGAACACCGCTAAAATTTGCGATTCTGTTAAATATCGCGATACAATATTACAATATATACACTCACCGACCGACGCGTTCCCTTCGTGTCGTGAGTCTAAAGTCTGTCGCCTGTGTTAATGAGTCGGTCGTGTTCCCCTGTGCTGCCTGTATTTAACTGCCTGTATTTAACTGCCCCGGTTTGTCGGTTTGTTTCTGTCTGCCTGTTTCCGTTGAGTGACGCTTCCTCCTGCGCCGACCCCCCGGCAGTCTGATCTCTGCACTCGGGTTCACCTCCCGGCGCAATCCGTGGCGTTAAGTCTCCATTGCAAATCTGTCTCAATTTGACACGCCACCCATTTCAACTTTGACGACACTCAAAGTTAAATACAGGGATTTATTTTTAAGATACACTGCATTCATGCGCTAATAGGGGGTTAGGCATCAAGGCTGTCTGCAGGTTAGACTGGGAAGGTTAGGGGGGATCGAACCCGGTACCTAAAAATATAAAAAATACAATCTGAAACTTTACTTCAATTTATTTATTAATTTACTTTTTTTTAAACCTAAAAAAAACAACTTTCCGCCAATGTGCAGGAAAAGCAGCAGGGAGATATAGGCTAACGTTACCCTAACCCTTAAAAGTCATTGGTTGCCTACCACATATCAAAACGTATCTGAATTTCAGTTGAAATGAAGCTCACCTCATTCTCTGGAGTGTACCCCTCGTTGTTGAAGCCCTTGGCGCGCGAGGAGACTTCTGATTGGCCGGCCGCCTGGCCAGGGAGCAGCTGATTGGCCTTCTGGCGGGTGTGCAGGTAGAAGACCAGGAGGGCGGCCAGCGTGCCCAGCAGGAACAGAAATACGACGACGGACGCGGCGACCCCTCCGGTATTTTGGTCTCTCTGGCCGCCGGCTGCACAAGTGAGGGATAATGTAGAGCGAGCCGGTCGCTAACGCTATCGCTAAAGTATTACACGGACGTGTTGGATACTCCATTCTGATTGGCCAATTACCGCATCCTACGGTCGGTTATTTCTGAATAGCAGACCGCTGCTATGAATAAAATAAAAGTAATAGTATTTTACCAACCGAGTATCTAACATAATTAACCATTGACACATTTTTTTTAGCGGAAGCAATACAATTAATTTTAACTCAATAAAATCAAAGTAGCAAGTAGCTGTGGAATAAGCGGGATAACGTACAGCGAGCCGGTCATTATGGGAGTTTGTCTCCGCAAAGTGCATTATTTTTCAATATATGCACACCTTGTCGTTGGTTTTCGTCGTTGGATTATCCCACTTATACCATGGGCACTTGCAAATCATTAAAATATAAGAGTGTTGATTCATATTTTGGGGTAATTCTGTCTCAAAATGACAACTTTTAGCTCGCACTACTTGTTGTGTTCCTGGAAACAACAGCAAACAAATGACCGGAGAAATATATGGGTCTGACTAATGCCTGGGTCTGACTAATGTCTAATGTCAGTTAACATGAGATTCATATGAAATAAACCCCGACAGGTGTTATTTCCTAAGATAACATGACATACAATAACATAATATAAGACAAGGTCAGATAACATACAAACATTTGATGACATTAGGTGAGGTACGGTACGGTCAAATACGCTAAGATGTGAGAGGTTGTATGTGAAATCTTCCTTTGTGACTATGAAGTGCTTGAAGGGTTTGAAGTGGTTCTGTTTCTTACTTTCCAGAGGATCAGTGACCCGGCCCTCACAGTCGGTCCCGACGGTGTACTGGATGTCGTCCAGGGCCAGGAGCCCGGCGGTTCCCTGGATCCCCTCCAACACAATCTGGGAACAAGACAGTCCGTCCGGTCCAAACCCGCTCATGGGAGAACAGCGAAAATCATACTGTGACTATCGCATTTGATTTGTGTTCGTTGCCTTCCACTGTGAAGGTAATATTGGAAGATAAATATACGAGAGTAAAATGGATATAATATGAATCAATGTTCCCCTATATTCTACCGCACAGAAGATATATGTTTTTATTAGTGATGGGCCGTTATCGGCGAGACTCTTATCGGCGATACAAAAATTAGCGCATAGATTAACGATCTATTGTCTCCCCCCCCCCCCCCCCCCCCCCCCCTGCGCTCAACAATCACGCAGACCTATTCTCAGTCATTATTTAGGTATTGTAAGTCATTATTGAGGTAGCACACACATTTTATGCACGCCTTCGACAGCATTCAAATGAGCCACTTTAATCTAGATTAACCTAGATTAATTCCAAGATTACAATTAGATTAATCTAGATTAAAGAAATTAATCTATGCCCATCTCTAGTTTTTATATATGTTTATAAAACGGGCAGCTCAAATCAAGCAATCTGATTGGCTCATAGCCGTAGTATATTAGCCATGTACCACGGCTATGACGTCTAATTTCTTTGCACAATTCAGTATCACTCCGCACCCGAGAAAAAAAATGTTAGCCTAGCAAACTACTGTGGGTGGAGGTCATGCTAACGTTATATTGACCATGTGTTGCTATAGTGTGTGTGTGTGTGTGTGTGTGTGTGTGTGTGTGTGTGTGTGTGTGCATGCTAACCTGATAGCTGTGGGTGGAGGTGATGCTAACGTTGAAGCGGACCCAGGGGCCCCCCACCTCTTTCACCGTCAGCAGGTGGTGTAGCTGGTTCACACCCGTCAGCCTCCACACCTTCAGCAGGTTGTCCGCTGGACGGAGCAACGCAGGCGGGAGACATAACAACACATTTAAAGGGGAACTTCGCCCATTTTCAACCAGCTTTGTATCATTACAATGTGGGCAGCATATGTAAATGGTATTGCCTGCACCCACATCTCCGGTTGAAAATCCCCTTTAATAATAATAATAATAATAATAATAATAATAATAACCTTTAAGGTTATTTTAGATAATTTTTGGTCTTGAATGTATATTCATATTCATATTTCTCGACATTGTATGCCCTCTCATCGCGTATATGGATGTGCAAAGATTACTGTTTTGAAATCCATAAATTCCAGTCATGCAATTTCTTTCCCTTTCCCTTATATAAGTAACCCATTAGATATTATAGATACGCAATTCATAGTAGATTTATAGGAGTTATTTCTATAAAATCTACATTAAAAGTGTATTGAATTAGTGCTTATTTTTTGTTTGTTAATTAATTAATTAGCTACGAGTGTGTATTTGTTTGTGTTAATTGGTTATTTACCTGAGGAGAGTCTGTGAGCCCAGAACTTCAGACAGGTTCCCTTGGTTGGCGGGAGATGGACACTGACCAGCCGAGCGTTCTGATTGGCTGGCGTCCGACTGCTGCTGGGGAAGAACAGGAAGTGACCTGTACGATGGAAAAAGAAAGTCAGCCTCCCTCTCTCTCTCTCTCTCTCTCTCTCACCCCCCCCCCCCCCCCCCCCCCCCCCCCCCCCCCCCCCCCCCCCCCCCTCCCTCTCGCCCCACCTTGCTCCGCCCCCAGGTGGTCTTGCAGGGGTACATCGTAGTGCGTTTCTGTCTCTCCGCTGGTGATGTCCCAGTCCAGGAGGTTGGTGTTGCTCCAGCCACACAGGCCGTGCTCCAGGGTGCATCGAGCACCTGGATGGTACCGGCAATAATGCAGTTATATACACAACACAACACACAACAATGATACAGCGATACGATATAATGATGAAATGCAATTATACAATTAAATATTATTATAACACAGCTTGGTTGAATACTCGATTCTGATTGGTCAATTAGGGCATTCTACAGTCTGTATAGCAGATCTACCTATTCATCCATCCATCTACCTATACATCCATCCATCTACCTATACATCCATCCATCTACCTATTCATCCATCCATCTACCTATTCATACATCCATCTACTTATTCATACATCCATCTACTTATTCATACATCCATCTACCTATTCATCCATCCATCTACCTATTCATCCATCCATCTACCTATTCATCTATCCATCTACCTATTCATCCATCCATCTACCTATTCATCCATCCATCTACCTATTCATACATCCATCTACTTATTCATACATCCATCTACCTATTCATACATCCATCTACCTATTCATCCATCCATCTACTTATTTATACATCCATCTACCTATACATCCATCTACCTATTCATCCATCCATCTACCTATTCATCCATCCATCTACTTATTCATCCATCCATCTACCTATTCATCCATCCATCTACCTATGCATCCATCCATCTACCTATTCATCCATCCATCTACCTATTCATCCATCCATCTACTTATTCATCCATCCACCTACCTATTCATCCATCCACCTACCAATACATCCATCCATCTACCTATTCATCCATCCATCTACCTATTCATCCATCCATCCAACCATTAATGCATCCACCAACGAGGTCCAGGACCCGCAGTAATGACCCCCGCTTACTACACGGCTACTTACGACAGAAATCAAAAAATTGACACAAAATATAACAAAAAATGATTTTGATTTAAAAAGAATTGTATTTCTTCCGCTAAAAAAATAGTCGGTTAAATGCTGCGGTTGGAAATAGCGTCTGTAGCAACGGTCTGCTATTCAGAATCAACAGACCGCAGAATGCCAGAAGAAAGTATTCGACAAAGCTGTGTAATAAATAAAATAAAAGTTATATTTATATCACACAAGCTGAATAAAGTGCTGTGACCACAGATAAAATTGATGTCTTGGACTGATCCTGGCTACTGAAGTGAATAAACTCTGATCGCTGTCTCGTCGGAAACAAACAAATGGCTGACAGGCAGATTTCCACCGCGGTCTTACACCAGGTCAGAGATGTTTTTTGAAGTTTGAACTTATATTATTTAAGTGTGTTTTGTGTGTGTCTTACGAGGGCACACACACCCAACAGACATTTAAGTGAGGCGCTGACCAACGGTGAAATATAATACACAATAAGATATAAGGTTGCACACTCTTTCTCCTTTGCTGTGTCTTTATATTGACCGACATTTCAGCATACGGCCTTCTATCTTATGGTGTGTGTTTTATAAAACACATTTCAAATACATGACAAAACCGTTTAAAGACTAACTTTGATTGATCGTAGTCATGGAAATGAATAACGTCATAAGTAAAACGTGACCAAGTTAGTAGTTAGTTAGTTCTGCTAGTTAGTTAGTGGGATCACATATAATGAAAACATTATTCCTCACAAACAGACGTGTTATTTTAAAACGGGGCAAACCTTCGCCGTCACATGGATGAGCCATCAGGGAAACGTCGTCGATGGCAACATGCGTGTCCTTACCCCCTACCCCCACCACCTCGAACTCCAACTGAACAGAAATCAAACACACAATATTTACACTCTGTGTTACACGTTTGATAACTTATAATTGGATGTATTCAGGTCAGCTCTAGTGGCAGATCGAGTGTCTGTTCTCTGTGAGGTCTGTCTGAGCTTTTGTAGTTTCAGCTGAGTGGCAGATGACACACACATTACACAATGTGTGTGTATGGGTACTGTGTATAATGTGTATGTGTGTGTGTGTGTAATGACCTGCCAGTCCACCAGTTCACTGCTGATGTTGGCGTTGCCATGGCGCCAGACATCTCCTTGGTTAAGGTTGTTAGAGAAGATCTTCACTCTGTCTCCTGTTACCGGCTTCATGTACACACTGAACAAACCTTCACACACACACACACACACACACACACACACACACACACACACACACACACACACACACACACACACACACACACACACACACACACGCGCACACACACACACACACGCGCACACACACACACACACGCGCGCACACACACACACACACACACACACACACACACACACACAAGTTAAAGTGTCCGTATGCGTGTTAGTGTGTGTGCATGTGGTACTTGCATGTGTATGTGCTTGTGCATATGTGTGACTATTCATGTGTATGTGTGTGTGCGTGCGTATGTGTATCTGTGTCTTCTTACATGCCTGTATAATGTGTGTGTGTGTGTATAATGTGTGCTTGTGTATATAATGTGTGTGTGTTTATAATGTGTGTGTGTATATAATGTGTGTGTGTATAATGTGTATGTGTATGTGTGTGTGCGTATGTGTATCTGTGTCTTCTTACATGCCTGTATAATGTGTGTGTATAATGTGTGCTTGTGTTTATAATGTGTGTGTGTTTATAATGTGTGTGTGTATAATGTGTGCTTGTGTTTATAATGTGTGTGTGTTTATAATGTGTGTGTGTGTGTGTGTGTGTGTGTGTGTGTATAATGTGTGCTTCTGTTTATAATGTGTGTGTGTATAATGTGTATGTGTGTGTGCGTACGTGTATCTGTGTCTTCTTGCATGCCTGTATAATGTGTGTGTGTGTATAATGTGTGCTTGTGTTTATAATGTGTATCTGTGAGTGTGTGTATAATGTGTGTGTGTGTGTGTGTGTGTGTGTGTGTGTGTGTGTGTGTGCGCGCGTGTGTGTGCGCATGCTTCACCAGGGCGACTTCCTCCCGTATGGTACCAGAAGTGGACACACTGGGTGTGTGCGGACCCCGACTGGACCGGGGAGGTCAGAGCGGTCCGGCCGTCGGGTCGGAGGTCATCCCTGCCGCTGTGCACCATCATGAAGAAGCCTGGGGAACAACACACAGTCAGTACTTCTGTTAGGTACTGACTCCGTTATATGCTCTGTAAACTATGGATATACTATACTATACCTATGTTTGTCATGGTCCATTAATCTAACCATCATTTTCGATTCCTCGATTCATCGTTTAGTCTAGAAAATGCCATAAATAATAGCAAATGCCCTATCACAAGCTACCAGAGTCCAAAGTGAGGTCTTAAATGCGCTGGCTTTATCTGATAAGCAGCCAAGAAAAACTAACGTATTCATTTTATAATGATCCATGAATTACATATTTGACTTTCTGAAGCATCAAGCAGCAAATGTTTGGTAGTTGATACCTGATAAATGCCCTAAACATTTAATCGATTATACAAATTTGATGCGATTCATTTTCGATAGTCGATCGACTATTCGATGAATGGTTGCAGCCCTGCTGCATACTCTCTATATCTATATACAGGTCAGTAATCATATAGGATAGTCTTGTGACTAACTGCGCAAGTAAAAAAAAAACAACAACTATTCACTGTTCAGTGTCCTCAGATATAAGTGTCTGCCAAATAAGACCTTACATCGTAATTAATATCCTGTGTCACACCAGGATATATTTGGACAAACAATAGACCCTTTTCACAAAGGGGTTTGACAACATACCTTGGGTGTGCTTTCTTACCGGAACCAGGAACCGGTTGCACCAGCTTTTATGTGAGTTTAAACTTAGTCAAATTACAGTATAACCTTAGTAAGGTGAGGTTTACACATCACAAGATCAACAGGTTGCATTGCAACGGGGTTACACCTACCCCTGTACAAGGCGGCAGTTGGTGACAGAAAGTATTTGGCGAAACAAAAACAGATGATGATTATGGGGTTGGGTGGGTGGGAGCGCGGCGCTCAGTGCACACTGCGCAGAACCCAGCAGCGGCAGCCTGCTGGTTTAACTTTTTTACTTTTTTACTAGTTGTTACTAGTTAGGACATTACTTGCGTATTGGTGGTGCAACCGAATTTAGCAAACTGCTAGTTTGAAACTAACTAGACTTAGTGACAAACTTACGCAGAGGCTTTTGCTACTTAGTCTGCCTCTCAATACGGCGGAGTATCGGCAACAAAAAATCCCATGATGCATTCTGGTGTACAAGCCCTATTGCTCCCTCACCCAGCTCCGTCTCCAGCGTGTGGTCCGTTTTGGGGCCTCCGGCATGGGCCGCCATGTGGCCGTTCCTGTGGGCCCAGCGGACGTCCCCGGAGCTGGTGTAGCCGCAGGGCTGGCCCTCGAAGGAGCACAGCCGGGGCAGGGAGCAGGGCCGCTCCAGCAGCGCCACGTCGTCGATGGCGACGCGCCCGTCGAAGCCCGAGCGCACCACCTCGAACACCAGCTGTTGACGCGTGGACACGGAGTCGGTTTATAGTTTTTTAACGTCTTTTTTTAGTGTTTTTTTAAAGACTTTCTTTCAAATATTATTGAGGGTTCAATGAGAAAACAGGACGTACAAACATACAGATGTGTGAAAATACAGACTAATTTTTGTACGATAGAAATGAAAGAAATACAAACAGAAAATGTGTTCAAAGTGCCTTCAAAAACGAACCTCTTGGCCCACTGAATAAACTGACTAGAACGTGAGGACTTTATCAGGTGTAGTGCTATTTTCTGAGGTGGCTTTTGCTTTCTGACTTTTATATTATACTGTATATTAGTACTTGTAATCTATCGCCGAATGACGTAACACAATGGTGATGGAGCCTAAGGCCCACTGACGACAGCCTTTACATGCAATACATGCAACTTGCAATTACCGCTTATCGCCATAGGTGTCGCCAAAGAGAACAAAACAGAAATCTTTGAGATTGCCAACTCAAGCCACTAGAGGTTGCTAATGGGAACACGTCATCTTAAACTTAGTGCAGGTTTAAGTTGAATGTTTGAGGCATTTTACCAAACAAGTGCCGTTTCATTGAGTCTATTGCTGCTAAAGGGGGTTTCCTGCCATACCTGGAACTTGGTGAGCTGGTGAGGAACTGGGCACTGTTCCTCATGCCAGAAGTTTCCATGAGCGCCACTGCGTGTCCATAGCAACAGCTCGAAGCCATTGCTGTCCATCACTTTCACATTCAGCACACCTGCGCGCAATTGGTGGAGGGCACACATGGTGACACGCCCAGATTGGAAGGACAAAAAGTAATGGGAAGAAAACATTTAATAAATTGTGACTCTTTGAAATCTCTTTTGATTGTCATAGCTGTAAGAGAGCAATTATTCATTTAAAACATTTTTGAATGTTATTCATTTATCCTGTAAATCTATAGTGCGGGACCTTATATATATATAAATGAACGTCTGTTACGTTCAAGCCCTTGCCAAAGGAGTTCACACAATGCTGATTAAGCCCATCACCACCAGATAAATCTCTCTGTATTTCACAGTATACAGAGTTTTTAATTCTGGTGTGTGTGGTGACTTTCCCGCGCTGGCCGAATGAATGCATACTGCGCATGCTCTATGGACAGAGCATGCTCTATGGACAGAGCATGCTCCATGGACAGAGCATGCTCCATGGACAGAGCATGCTCCATGGACAGAGCATGCTCCATGGACAGAGCATGCTCTATGGACAGAGCATGCTCTATGGACAGAGCATGCTGGTAACACTTTAGATTAGGGACCACATATTCACCATTAACTAGTTGCTTATAAGCACACATATTGGCTCTTTATTAGTCATTATAAAGCACTTATTAAGGCATTATTCTGTATGACCATATTCTACAACTACTAGGCCATTAACTTTAATATTAGAGTTTTCCATCAATAACCTCCTAATTACTGCTTATTGATAGTAAGTAAGGAAGTTGTTGTACATGAATTACGATCTTAGCAACTAGTTAATGGTGAATATGTGGGCCCTAATCTAAGGGTTACCAGCATGCTCTATGGACAGAGCATGCTCTATGGACAGAGCATGCTCTATGGACAGAGCATGCTCTATGGACAGAGCATGCTCTATGGACAGAGCATGCTCTATGGACAGAGCATATTTTTGTAATTACTCTCACTGCCAGGAGGGGGAGAGAAACGTTACACACTGAAGTTTAACTACAGAACATCAGTCGGGGGTGTTTTGTACCCGTCTGCGTGCCGTAGAGTTTGTAGAAGAAGGCGAGACAGCGTTCTTCAGGGAACGCTTCCAGGGGGAAGGAGCGCAGGCGGCCGGAGGCGCCCCGCAGATTCGGGTCCCAGAAGTCCACCACCAGACTCTTACCTGGAGGGTTAGTTATGGTTAGGGTTAGTTAGGGTCAGTTTAACCACTACCAGACTCTTACCTGGAGGGTTAGTTATGGTTAGGGTTAGTTAGGGTCAGTTTAACCACTACCAGACTCTTACCTGGAGGGTTAGTAATGGTTGGTGTTTGTTTAAGTACCACCAGACTGTTAACCGTTTGATAGAGCAATGGTGAACGTGTTGATCTTTTTTTCTATAATGTACCATTTTAAAATGTGAAAAACGTAATTTTTGTTTTTATTTAATTTTATAAAATGGAAAATGTATTTAATGATTTATTAAATTATAATTTTTGGTTATTATTTTTTGTGTCATTATTATGATTTGTATGTTTTGTTATTATTGTTTTGTTATTATTATCATTATCATTATTATTATTATTATTATTATTATTATTGTGTTACCGATCCTGATGGTGTGGTCCATTCCTGAGAGCAGCGTCCAGTCAAAGTTGTCGCTGTGGTCCTGGTACCAGCCGCACAGACCGTCCTCAAAGTTACACGACATCGCTGTCAGGATAAATAAAACATTATAAAACATTATAAAACAGATAGTTCGGCTCAACTCTATGAACACACACCTGTGACCGCATAACAATTTAGTTTTAGTATTAATACGCCTGTATGCTACAGCCTGTATGCTAGCTTGCCGTCTAGAAGAAGAATGATGATGTGTGAAATCTTACTAGGTGGTCTTTAATAACTGTTTTATGAAGCGATGTTTAATTCACTTTTAATTCACGAAGTTTGAGGCGGTGATTTATAGTGATTATAGACCAGCCAGGGAGCGTTGTTAGGCACGACGCGAAGCAGAGCCCCAGCACGGCCTCTCGTGGCTTATTTCTTAAATATACGAACAATATAAATACATAAATGCATAGAAACGGTGGGGTGGGCGTCGCTCTCCTTGACATTACCAGAGGGGGGGAGAGGGAAGTAGTTCGCGTGGCAGTTGTGGTAGCGAACGTCCTTCACTCGAATCTTGGCGTTATGACTCAGAGTCGTGGCACGAGCTTCAAACGCCAGCTAAACCAGACAGAACAAAATCAAATGGATGAGAAATTAATAGGAATAACATAACATTTCTACTTTTAATGACTTTTAATTCACAAAAACTTTTAATTCACGATTTGTGCCGGGCCTTACACCGAACGACTTTTCACTGTCGCAGACAAATTTCCAATGTGGGAATAAAATCATGAGAGTTTTGCTAGAAAGTCGTCTAGTGTATGGTAGCCATTAGTCATTCAGCCGACACTAAAGTGAATTTTAGATACATGACAATGGGGCCCTTAAGGATGCATACAGGTTAGGCTGAAGACTTTGGGGTTCGAACCCAGAACCTTTCGCCTCGGTATCCATGACATCAACACCTCAACAACATATTATTCATTCATATTCAGTTGGTTTACATGGAAGCGATATTGTCTGTGACCAACTGCCACTTCGGCCGTGCGCCAGGCCGTCTCCTCTGCGCCGGTCCTCCCGCTGAACTCCCACAGCTTAGGCAACACGCCCAGCAAGCTGTCAATCAGCCGGACTGACAGCTCTCCTGTTACGTGATTGGTTGGAGGGAAAAACAAAATGAAGAAGTGGGCGGAGACAACAACACTGCTAGTTGGCCTTAAACTCAGCTGTACTGTGGGGATTTTTTTTGTTTTAATCCATCCATCTCTCTATATTTCTGTCATTCTCCATGTATCTATGTACTGGTGGTGCGATGTGATGGAGGCCAGGGGTACCGATGTGGTCGGGTGTCCCGGTGAGGGCGTAGGAGAAGTTGAGGGTGCAGGCCGGCCCTGAGGGCCCCAGGGGAGGAGACAGGCTCTGGGCCTCCGTCAGCTGCTGGCCTGGCGCCTCGGACACATACAGGTACTCCTCTACTCCGAGAGAGGTAGGCAGGAGATGGGGGGGGGGGGAGAGAGAGAGAGAGAGAGAGAGAGCGAGAGAGAGAGAGAGAGAGAGAGAGAGAGGGGGAGATTGGCAAGAGGTGGGGAGAAAGGGAGAGAGAGAACACAAGGTTGGCAAGACATGGAGAAAAGGAAGGGAGAGAGATGTTGGCAAAGATGGAGGGAGAGAGAAAAAAAAGGGAGAACTTGGCAGGAGAATTAACAGAGAGAATAAATAAGCAGAAATGCCAGATGAAACCAAACAGTGCTGCATTACAAAGCACTGCATGGCCAAACTTGCGTTGCTTTACACGGTGACATAAAATGTCAATGGCATGCCGTTTGTACCTTTGGTGGTGGAGTTGGACGTCTTATGCAGCTTCCAGCCTTGACTTCCAACGCTGCGGTCTGTCCAACCTGAGCTGCCCTGAGCGTAGGAGAAATCACCTACAGAACAAGAGGGCAGGATATCGTTATTACGCACCGAAGATAGGATACGCAGGAGGAGCCGTATCGTTTTTTCCTGCCCTGCAACGCGTCCTTATGATGTTTCGTATATGTCCTACGAAGAGTTATGCCGTCTTTTACAGAGAGAAAATTGATGAAAATGTGAGACACATGCCACTTCACTTCACAAGCCTCACCCCCCTCGCCTCCCCACCAACTTGATGAATACGGTCAAAAGAATCGGAAGCATTTTATTTATCAGTTTTGCTTAATTGACACTATATTTAAGATTAAGTGTGGCCGATTTATTTTAATACACATTTAAGAAGCTATATTTACAGAATGCGGCGACTCGGCAGGTTCAATGCGAAATCAAGCAAACCCTTAATTCTGGGGTTTTGTTGGGGTTATGTTATTATTCCTACATAGAAAATTATTTGGCGGCTGCCAAAATAATTTCAGACTGCCAATGGAAAATCCCGCCGGCAAAAAAATGTACTAATTGATAAAACGACAAATAAAACTCAACTAGCAATTATTATTTCTATAACTGCTTCCAATTATTTTGACCACATTGTAATTTTAAATCTATATGTTACTATCTGTAACATCTATAATGAAATCCTCAACTGCTTGAACAGTGACGTCGGCACCGTCCACTTTAAAAAATGTAATGTAAAAATGTAATTAGTAGGAAATATACAAAGTAAGGTACATAACTTTTCATAGCCTCAAGTTTTTGTAGTTTGTTTTTAGGTTTTTCTCAAGCATAGACTCTATAAAATATGTTTAAGGAGTTTTAAGGAGTACTGTATATTAGATAAGGAATTAGGTCACGCTCTCTAAAATTACATTTATATTTTGTAATTTATAATTTGCAAAGTAGATGTTAACTGTTATGGCATCTCATCATCATCATCATCATCATCATCATCATCATCATCATCATCATCATCATCATCATCATCATCATCTTTACTCCTATGCATGCTAAGCCCTCCCTATCTTTTACAATAAACATGAAACTCTCAAACTCATGATGAGCCCACATCATGTTGGTCTGTTGTTCACCATGTTTCACCACGCGTCAACTCAGCCAACTGGCCGTTCTCAGCCTGGCTTTCTAGGCACATCCCAATAGGTCAGAGGTCAATGCTCACCACACTCGGCCTCGTCGGCGGCGTCTTTACAGTCGGCTTCGAAGTCACACATCTTGCTGCTGTCAGGGGTGCAGGGATCCTCAGGAGGATTGGGAAATTCCTCCAGTGTCACGTTTCCTGGGAAAAACGGACATTCCGATATCGGATTAATTTGACTTAATTATTGATGAATAATTATGAATAGTAATCGTTCGACTTCCAAAAGAGATCAAAACATTATTAACACAAACACCCAGGATTGGCTAGGTGTTGTGAAGGTGTTTACCAGTGGATCTGCGGCACTCAGGGGACAGACGCAAGCTGTCCACTCCAATGCCCCCATACTCAGCATCCCTGATGGCTGCCATCACCAGGAGCTGAGGTACAGAGGAGGACCAAGAGGACACAGAACAGTGAGCTGAGGAGCAATATAAACTATAGCTATATATATCTGTCTCTCTGTCATTCTGTATATCTGTCTCTCTGTCATTCTATCTATCTGTCTCTCTGTCATTCTGTATATCTGTCTCTCTGTCATTCTATCTATCTGTCTCTCTGTCATTCTATCTATCTGTCTCTCTGTCATTCTATCTATCTGTCTCTCTGTCATTCTATCTATCTGTCTGCCTGTCATTCTATCTATCTGTCTGCCTGTCTGTCATTCTGTCTGTCTGTCTCTCTGTCATTCTATCTATCTGTCTCTCTGTCATTCTATCTATCTGTCTCTCTGTCATTCTATCTGTCTCTCTGTCATTCTATCTGTCTGTCCGTCCCTCCCTCCCTCCCTCCCTCCCTCCCTCCCTCCCTCCTTTCTTTCTTTCTTTCTTTCTTTCTTTCTTTCTTTCTTTCTTTCTTTCTTTCTTTCTTTCTTTCTTTCTTTCTTTCATCCTTCCTTTCATCCATCCTTCCTTCCTTCCTTCCTTCCTTCCTTTCTTGAAAATATCAGGGGAGGTTCGTCAAGACAAGGCAACCAATAAGACCAGAGCGTTCCCAGTCTTAAATGGCCCTGCTGAACTGGAGGCGGGTTCAGCAGCTCACCTTGAAGGCGGTGCTGGAGACCACCTCCACCTCTGCCTTCACCCACAGGTCCCCGAGGGCACCACCCCGCTCCCAGACCGGGGTGATGGTCTTACTGGCCACCATGATGGCGAGACCCCCGGCCCGCGGTCCGAACTGGTGGCTGTACAGCACCAGCTACAGCCAGGGGGAACACACACAAACACACAGCGTTACCACGGCTACAGAATTGGAGGTCATGGTTGTGATCGAGGGCTGTGCGAATAAAGTTGACCAGACTTTGACTTTGCGGGGGTGTTTGTGGAGTTCACCTTGCAAGGGTGTGTGCTGTTGGTGGGTTCGAGGAGTGGAGTTTGAAAGGCCGCCCAATCCGCTCCGAGTCCTCCCTCCGGCACGGTGACATACAGGAAGTGACCTGTGATGACACCATGAAGATGCACAATAAAAATCACGTTTTGAGCAATCTTTCTATATTTCGTCTGGAAAGTCAACGTCATAATTCCACGGCACACATTTTAGCACAACACAGCATACGTTGAGGTAAAAATAAATACGCTAATCCGAACGATCATTAGGAATGACGCTAACAGTTCAGCGCCACGGCAGGTTGTGTAAGCTAGCAGCCGACTCCAAACCCATAAGTACTGTGTGAAGCGTTTACTCTGACAACTGGTTTGCTTTAGAAAAATCCCGAGAGCTTAGTAGTTAGTAGTTGAAGAGGAGTGTCTACAACACTCCCCTTTAAATTATGATAAGAGAGTACTACTTCAGACGTGGGTTGTGAAAAAAACGTGGAAAAGTTAGATCATTGACGTCATCGGTCCAGGATTTGCGTTCTCCACATTTTACCGATGACATCGATGGTCGAACTTTGTTGCGAGTTCATGTTGCAGATCATGTGTTTTTTTTTCACAACACAAGTATGCCGCAGTATGAGAGTGACGGTTTCCCCTTTAAAGGTACGATGTGTAAGAATCAGAAATTCTTGTCATTACTGGCCCCTTTGGCCGGTAAGTGAACTGCAGCCTGCTGGAGCTCGCGCATTCAGGGCACTGGAGTGCGAGCTTCGTGGGTGGAGACCATAACAACCATTACTACCATTAATGTTAGTTATAATCATAAATAAAGGTACAAATTAAAAAGTTATGAAAGAGCAGACATTTTTGCCATCATCCGCGCTTTGTCACTTCCTTCCTTTTTCCCAGCGAAACCGGCCCGGTTCAAATATCATAGAAATCAGCCCACAAGCTGTTCTATGAGAGTCAGGGAAGGTCTAATTTTTAATTTAGACCTTCCCTGACTTTTTCTAATTTATTTATTTTAAAGGCAAATTACCACCTGTTCATATATTGGCCATTTAAAGCGATATGCATGTAAAAATCCTACATGTAGTCCCTTTAAGCTTCGATATTGAATCTGCTTTAACCCTTTCTCTGCCTCACTTGTAAGCTGCTATGGACAAAAGTCAATAAAAAATGATAGAAAATGCTAACCTGAAGCACTGTTGGTGGAATGGTCTCTTCCGGGTCCTTTGAGCGGGTCGGTGGTGGAGATGAGGTTCTGGGTGGTCCGGTTCCACTTCAGAGGGGAGAAAGATCTCAGGTCCCAGTCACACAGACCGTCCTCAAAGTCACACGCCCAGTAATCCTCTGCCGACAAGGTGGTCAAAACACACTTTTCCGTCACTTGAATGATGCTATCTGCTGCGACTTGAATGCTAATTTAATACAATTGTATTAAAATTGCATTGACATACATACTTTCATTGCATTTTACTTCTGCCAGACCACTGTACTCATAATGATTTTTGTGGATTAGCTAAATTAGCATAGGTAGCTAAACTGGACATACTAGACCAAAAACTAAAATGTGCGAGTGTGTTTACTTAGCTCATGCAAATCAAGTGATTGATCAAGTATCACTCGCTGATGTAAAGGGTTGATGGTCGCAGGGATACGTGATTAGGAGTCTAATCTCTCACCACAGGTCTGCTCATCGGTGCCGTCGCCACAGTCGTCGGTGCCGTCGCAGACCTGCCGCTGCGCCACACAGCCGCCGCGCGCGCACTGCAGCATGCCCTCCGCGCAGCCTCCTCCTGGGCTCGGCGCTGAGGAGGAGACGACATGCTAACAACGCTCTGCAGATGGGGAACGTATTGTAGCTAGACATTTTATAACACAGGAGAAAGTTACTCATTTGCTCTTTGTAAGGATTTTTTTTAATATGATGAATATCTTCCTCTAACTAGTTGATGTGTAGTTATAGCACATTTTGCTATTGTTAGCTTTTTCTCGTTTTTTAATGGTTTACAAAAAAATATGTTTACATTTTATTACAAACAGAATGGATGTATTCAAATTCAAGTTTAAGTGTGTTAATTAATATCAATGTAAAAATGGAAAATGTTCTTTAGCGTAAATGTAACTTAATGGAAATGACACTTAACATATAGGCCTATTGAACTAAACATAAATGTAACTTAACGTAATGGATTGTAATGTAAATGAAACTTCACGTAAATAATGTTAATTACCTTTTACACAAATGTAACTTCACGTAAATGTATCTTATTGTAAATGTGACTTACAATAAATGTAACTTAATGTAAATGTGACTTAACAGAAATGTAACTTAACGCAAATGTAACGTAACGTAACTTAACAGAAATGTAACTTCACGCAAATGTAACGTAACGTAACTTAACAGAAATGTAACTTCACGCAAATGTAACTTAACAGAAATGTAACTTAACGCAAATGTAACGTAACGTAACTTAACAGAAATGCAACTTCACGCAAATGTAACGTAACGTAACTTAACAGAAATGTAACTTCACGCAAATGTAACGTAACGTAACTTAACAGAAATGTAACTTCACGCAAATCTAACTTAACAGAAATGTAACTTAACATCAATGTTACGTAACGTAACTGTAACTTAACATAACTGTAACTTAACAGAAATGTAACTTAACAGAAATGTAACTTAACAGAAATGTAACTTAACGTAACTGTAACTCACCGGGTAGGGCGCAGTCCAGGAACTCCAGCTGGTCTATGGCAACGTCGCCACGGAGACCCACGGCGCGCTGGGAATGCAGATTTATCCGGAATCTGCTCGGGATGCGACCCAGGAAGATGTCCGCCTCCCTCCAGCCGTCCACACTGGAGCTACCGGGCCGCCACACCAACAGACCCTCGCCGTTCTCACGCAACACGGACGCCCACAGCGGCACCGGGCCCAGACCCGTGTGCCCTAGCAGAGAGAGAGAGCGCGTGCTTTAAACTAGGGCTGGGCTATATAGCGATATTATATCGATAGTGTGATATCGTAGATATCGTGTTAGATTTTGGATATCGTAATATCGTGATGTGGCATAAGTTTGGTCTTTTTTCTGGTTTCAAAGGCCGCATTAAAGAAAAGTGATGAAAAAAATGAGAAAATACTGTCAAGTATTTAACTCACACAGCAGTATACAAAAATAGGCTTTACTATGGGGTTATTTTATATAGACGATTTATTGAACTACCAGAAAACACGCTGTATCGTGATATATATCATTATCGAGATATGAAATGACCCGTATGGGGATAGGAGGTTCTGGTTGTAGATACCTGCGTCCCAGGTAAAGTACCGGAGGTGCAGGCGGCAGGTCGGGGCGGAGTTGTTCATCAGCGGCGAGCGTAGCTCCGCCGTCTCGAGCGCGTCGGACGTCACTGCCGTCAGGCCCATATACCAACCTACCAAAGGTCATACATTATATGAAGGGCTTGTACATCGCAATGACCGCCATTTTGGAAGCATAGGAGCATTGTAATGTTAGTTATGATGTTGGTAGTCGTGTGGTCGGTTTTTTGGTCATTGTTCAGCAATTCATCGTGAGATATATATATATATATATATATATATATATATATATATATATATATATATTTTATATATATATAGATTTGCGTGAATGTGAGTTTTTATTAAATCACTACAACACAAAACATACTTTTAAGTTGTTACTTATCAAGTCACTATATCGCAGTACATCATTCTAAATAGTTAGCTATTAAATCACTGCATCACAATTAATACTTCTTAGTTATATCTTATTAAGTCACTGCATCACAATTCATACTTCCAAGTTGTTTCTCATGAAGTCACTATATTACTATTCTACATTGTGCCCTCCATAGAGCGGCGCAGGGATGACGTATTTTTGTAGGCCAACCCGGAAGTGAGCGTCGCCCTGGGTTACCATGACAACAAGCCAATGGGTTTTTCCCATTGGATTTTGGATTATTGCAGAAAATAAGCTCTGTGGCAAACACAAGTTTATGATACTCACACGTTTTGTTAAGCAACATAATATTCACCAATGAACACTACTTTTATGATTTTTTAAGCGTAAATGCAATCGTGAGAATTGTTTTAAGACACGTAAAAGCTTCAAAATTCACGAGTGGGGTATTTACTGACGTATTTTATGTCGTAAAACAAAACGTGTAAATCTCTTAAGCTTGTGTTAAAACCACAGAGCTTATTTCAGCCATCTCACCAAAAACCCATTCAAAAAACCCGTTGCCTTGGAGACGAGGGAACCGGAAGTGCCAACATGCTAACGGACTTCCGGGTTTCAGGACTCATTCCTGCACCACACTATTATGTCACGGCATTGAAAACACGACATGGACGTCATGCCACACGTCATGCCATGTCATGATATGTTATGTGTTATGTTGTGTTGTACCTGTGGCGGTGCCGGTGGTGTAGTCGGAGGAGGGTCCGCTGGGGGACTGGCTGGCCCCTCTCTGCGCCGCCTCCCATTGGTAGTTGGGGTGCGAGGCCTCGGACACCCACCCACACCTCATAACGTCCTCAAAGTCACACGCGAAGCTCCTCCCACTGTATCCTACACAAACATCATGGGCCTTATTCACCTGGGGGCCATCTTGGTTCCATCTCGGTTCTAATGCTGTGTTCGTTTATGTTCTGAGGTGGGAAGTCGGAAACGACTACGAAGTCACGGTACAAATGTACCCTTAAAACAGCTAATGACAACATGAACGCTTAATTGTAAGGGTTTTACCACTTACTGTACGGTAAAATAGGGGCCCTTAAAACATTTTATTTCTGCAAACATACAAATAATGTTGGCAAACTAAATCAAGCAGTACAGAAAATAAAATTCAGCTTGATTTAGGTGGTGCAGTGTAGACAAATAAAATAAAATAAAACAGAGACAAATAACCAAAAGAAAGTATAATGCACAAACACAGGTACCACACTGTACCAGGGGCAGAGCCAGACTTTGTGTACATCCGGGGCTTAGCCCAAAGGGGGGTCTGGGGTTTTTCCCCCAGACAATTTTTAATTTCTAAGATGCGATTTCCTGCATTCTAGTCCATTTTAGGGTGACCTGCTGGACATTGGCAAATCCTAATCCCTTCTAATTCATAGCCTACATTTTCAGTTGCAGGGCCTGCTCGAGACAATACTATTTAATGGAAAGAAACAATAACCACAAAATCTACTAGAGATGTTTATGTAAACTACAATGGCAAAATTGAGACTTATACATTTGAGACTAACTTTCAGTAGATTCAAAGTAGGATTGCAGATGGATTGTTTGTTTGTTTGCTTTTTTATATGTATTTTAAAAGTGGTATGCCCATTGTACTTATAACTTCAAAAGCTTAAAGAAGATCCGGGGCTTTTGAAGTGAGATTCGGGGCTTCACCCCCGAAAGCCACCCCCTCGCTCCGCCCCTGCACTGTACCACAATCCTATAATGTTTTTTTTTTTTTGGGGGGGGAATACTTTTGTTTCGTTTCTCTGAGAGCTTATAAATAAAGTTGAATTCCCAACATGTTCTTCTTACCACAGTTATTTTCATCGCTGCAGGTTGAACAGTCGCATGTGAAGTCACACATCCGTCCCGGAGCAGAGCACTGTCCCTGGACGCCTGCAGCTGGGTGGGATTGGAGATTAGACAGTAGACACAGCTTTGTCGAATACTTAATTCTGATTGGTCAATCATGGCATTCATACACTTTACAATAAGGGTACTTATTAACTTAATTAGCATTAGTTAATGCAGTAATAAGCAATTATTTAATGCTTATAACTGCATTAACTAGTGTTAATGAATGTACCCGTAAAGTGTTAGTACGCCCAGAGGCGATTCTAGAGTCTGTGGGGGCCCCAAGCCAAAAGTGTCTGGGGGGGGGGGTGCACGCGCGCGATCGTAACACACCACGGACCTACGACCGACAGGGGGGGGGGGGGGGGGCGCGACCAATTCGGGGGCCCCCTAGCGGCTCGGGGTCCAAGCAGCTTGCCTGTTGGGCCCCTGAGTACCCCTAACCCCCGACCTGCTCCTTAATGACATGCATCTAAACTAAATATTCACTGTAAGTTGCTTTGGATAAGTAGGCCTAATAAATAAATACATTAATAATTATTTTAAAAAACTGTTGTTTCCAAGTCGTCCAGTAAACACGTCGACAATTTGTGTACTTTTACACTAATATCACCATCCCTGTACATTTTATATCTTCACATATCTGTTATTTGTGTCATGCTTCGTCTTTCAATCATAATTCTGTTTTCATGATATTATTTTTATTTTACACATTTCAGTTGGCGATCCTATCCTATCTCAGCACTACACGAACATCTGTGAATGTGTGATGAATGAACTACGGTCTAGTCAAAATATTATCATATCACTATTACATAACATTATGTATAACCTAAAAAAAAGTCTTCCTTAATAAACATAGGGAAAAAACCCTTCAGGCTGATGATGGGGGGTTAGGAGTAGGGCTGGGCAATAATTCACTATTATCGTTTATTGTCTTTGAATGGTATTGCATCGTCATGAAATGAAGATATCGACTTACCCTGATACCCAGTTTTATAGTCTAAATGAATTACGATGAGAAGATATGCCCTTAAAATGAACAAATATGAGTTTTGAAACGTCAGTGAAAAAGGAAAACTATCACACTGTATGTGGTATGTAATGTATGATGTAATGACCCTCAGTTAGACTGTTTAATGTTATTTTTTATTCATAAACATATCCTGATATTTAGTGACATCATGTAAAATGTCCCATAGTCATTGTGATAATACATGTTTCCATATCGCCCAGCCCTAGGCATCTTGCTCTAGGATACCTGCAGGTTAAGCTATCACTCATCATCACTTCAACGTGGTCAAAGGCCAGTAGTGCAGTAATCAGACTCAACCGTAAAAAGTCCCTTCATCCTGCCAAAGGTCTGCCAAAGGTTTATCACTCAGTATTATCCACTGCTACCATTATTGCATACAGTATGATATAGAGAGGATTGGTATAGATGTCTGAGAGAGACAGAGAGACAGAGAGAGTGTGTGTGTGTTCATTTGGCATACACACACACTTCAAGTCAAACACAGCACTTTTATACACATTATATACTGCATATATATATATATATATATATACATACATACATACATACATACATACATACATACATACATACATACATACATACATACATACATACATACATACATACATACATACATACATACATACATACATACACACACATATATATATATATATATATATATATATATATATATATATATATATATATATATATATGCATATGCATATACACATACATATATATATGCACAGGGGCGATTCTAGGGTCAGAGCTTTAGGGGTGCTGAGCACCCAATGAGCCCCACTGCCACCACCCACACTTTTTTCACACAAAAACAAAAAATATGTCTATTGAAAAATAACTTTATCATTCACACACACACACACACACACAGAGTAACGCTAGGAGTTAGTATATACTATGCCCCCATGAATGTGATGTGATTATTATTGTTGCAAAGCCTGGTTCAGGTTAAATCCTCTGTAAAACATGAATGAATACAGCAAAACAAAAACATTTAACTTTATTTTATTGTCTGGTTTGATAGTCAGACAACTGAAAAATAACAGATATAAATCTATGAATAAATAACAATTAATTTAAAAAGCCACAGTGAGTGTTTTCACACATACTGGTGGTATACAGTGATGTGTCGTTTCATTTGTTTTCACTCTGGTCCAAACGCCGCACCACTGGCAGGGCTTCATGTTATATTTCATGAGAATGTATTGATTGAGAAAGGTTTTTGATATTGTTAACGTTATTAACATTATTAACGTTGTTACCGTTGTTAACGTTATTAACGTTATTTACGTTGTTGTTATTTACGTTAGTTACGTTAAATTACATAAGTTAACTTACGTAAATTGCGTAACTTACGTAAATAACTTACGTAATTTGCGTAACTTACGCAATAAGTTACGCAATTTACGTAACTTACGCAAATTACGTAAGTTATTTACGTGAATTGCGTAAGTTACGCAATTTACGTAACTTACGCAAATTGCGTAAGTTATTTACGTGAATTGCGTAAGTTACGCAATTTACGTAACTTACGCAAATTGCGTAAGTTATTTACGTGAATTGCGTAAGTTACGCAATTTACGTAACTTACGCAAATTGCGTAAGTTATTTACGTGAATTGCGTAAGTTACGCAATTTACGTAACTTACGCAAATTGCGTAAGTTATTTACGTGAATTGCGTAAGTTACGCAATTTACGTAAGTTATTTATTGCGTAAGTTACGCAAATTACACACGTACGCACTACACAGGTACTTGTGGCGCTACTGTTGTTGCTTAATAAATGGACTCCAGTTCAGGACTCCAGACTGTAGCCGCGCTAATGGCGCTAACGGAGCTAACCGGGCTAACAGAGCTAACTGGTAAACGGTGCCTGGACTCCAGCACTCACCGATATGGTATCGGAATCGGAACAACTCTCGGTAAAAGGAAAGAAGTGTGAGACACAGCTTTGGAGCAACTTACTGAGTTGATTCACAACACTACAACTAAACAGATCTCACTCTGCCGTGAGTCGCGCTGGACGGTCGGGCTGCGGAGCGGTGCAGAGGAGAAGGAGGGGTGAGAAGAGGATGATACCATTTGCTAAGCGGGGATGTTTTCATTTTCGTCCTTAACATGTACATTTTAAACCACAAACTACGGAGTATGTTTTGGACATTATTTAACCCTGTCAAAGACAAACACAATTTTTAGAATAACATTTCTTACCCAAGTTTTAGGGGTGCTGAGCCTGTTTTTAGGGGTGCTGAAGCACCCCTAAAAATGGGCTAGCCTCGCCCCTGTATATGCATATGCATATACACACACATATATATATATATATATATATATATATATATATATATATATATATATATATATATATATATATATATATATATATATATAAATAAATAAATGCCCTAAATGTAAATAAAAGGAATAATCATTTTTTTCACATGCAAAACGCAATGTATGTAATTGCTTACAACATTTTTAATGTAATCTTTAATTAGCTTAGTATTAATTGGCTTAGTTTTAATTGACCTCAAAACACGAGATATGTGTTGCCCTAGTCATAACACATGGAAATGCATTTTTAATTTCTCAATATACATGACATTTGTACATCTATACGTAAAACATTATTTATTGTATTTCCATATAGAGTTTCATGCTCTGTATTGGAACCATGTTATATTGTCTCGTCCCTATCAAATACATTTCAATTCAAATTCAAACATTAAACTATGTCCCTCTCAGTTCAGCTCACAAGAATTGGATCCATAAGCTGACTTACCCCACCGGAGCGCCAGTAAGAGGACAAAGGTCATCTGAGTGCTTGCTAACTCCATCTTCCTTCACCTCCGTCCGCAACGAAGTCCGCTCTCGACTCTCCGGTCGCCTCCTCCCTAGTGGCTCTGCTCGACTCTGACCCTGCCAGGTCCTCCCTCCACCAGATAAAGGGTGGACTTTAAATCTGACACATCCGCAACCGAGCCTCATAAACTCATAAAACCCTTAGGACCAACACTATACAATGAAATTAGACGATACTGCCAAACACGTACACCACCTCCACCCCCACCATATTGACTGTATTATTATAATCAATTATAATATATTACAGCACAGGGAATACACAACGTATTTCCATGCGGCCGTAAAGCCATTCATGTTCATTCATTATTATAGTTATATACAGTATAGCTAATAATTAATCCATCCTAGAGTTGCAACGAAAACTAATTGAATCTAATTTAGATATACAATTCCTCGTTTAAGTCATTTTATCAAGTACAAATAACAAACATTTGCTGCTTAATGTTGCAGTTCAATTCAAATGTTTGGTTCGTGGATCATTATAAAAGAAATAGATCGTTTTTCTTTCTAGTTTTCATTCGTTGCAGTCCTAATCTATCCCAATGGTTACATTTTATTTACTAGGTCCATCATTTCCACATCGCTTCAGGTTAAATCATGTATTGAAATGACAAACATTTCGGTGGCTAACACCTATTAAATATTTAGTCGATGCTTTTATCCAAAGTAACTTACAGTGAATGTTTACATTAATTATTCCATGTCACTAAGGAACAGGTAGGGGGGTTATGCATCTCACTCAAGGAGGCCTACAGGTCGGCTGCGGACACTAGAAAGAAGGAGAGGATTATTCAAAAAAGTATTTTTATTATCCCATTTTACAACACAATAAAGTCTGCATAAGTGCTTCTAGTTATTAAGAGATTAGACTTGCCAACACTACCTTCCTGAAATAAAATAGGTATTCATTAACAATTATGTACCATTACAATGGCAGATGTTTGTTTAGCATTGTGAATATAAACTTTTTTACACTTGTCTTGATTGAAATTCAAACGTTCTCAACACATTTCAACGACACGTGGCCACAGCTGTTTTGCGAATACGTCGACAGGAATTCCGGCTAAAGATATCAAGAAGAGATATCAACACTTTCTCCGCTCGTGTTTTACTTAGAGTGGTTTAATTTCCCCCAAGGTGGTCGGAGGACAGGCGATCTACGGTGGCGTTAAGCAGAGGTCACCTCGGTGAGGTGAGGTCAGAGGTCACCTCGGTGAGGTGAGGTCAGAGGTCACCTCCGTGAGGTGAGGTCAGAGGTCGGTCAGTAACCCTCGTTGTCCCAGGTCACCTCGTACTGCGGATACCGAACCTTCAACTTCTCCATGGAAACCGAATGGTTCGCTCGCCCAAAACCCTGCAAGCAATCAATCAGAGGCACGGATAAAACAAAGGGTGAAAGTAAAATGCATTATCACGATAACTGTGGTAGGGCTGCCGCGATAATCGCAATATTGAAATACCGCACTTATTGGCGAGCCAACCGCAGGGGATGGAAAGCAACCGCCGCCACAACCGCTATGCTCACAGGTTTATTTTTTTGTCATGAGGCGACAAAAAACCAACTGTCACGAGTTGTAGCCATCCACTAACTACCCCCCCGTCGGCGGTAATACCGCATATCGCGGTGTAGGGCCGCCTAAATCACCTTCACCTTGACAGCCCTAAACTGTGGGAAACTTTACACAACATCGATAAATATCACAAAATATAAATATCACCATTCTTAACAGTCTAACTTCATTACATTGAAGTATATGGAAATGTAAAGTGTGGTATCGGACTAAAACTAGTTTTCCTTTCTCACAGACGTTTCAAACCTCACATTTGATCATTTTAAGGCATACTGTATCTTCTCATCATAATTAAGTTATACGATAAAACAGCGTATCACGATAAGTCGATATCTTCATTACCATTCAAAGACAAACGATTGTATTGAATTATTGCCCAGCCCTAGTCGATGCATGGGGCTTCATCACAGATTATACGTTAGGGGTGAGGATAGTGTAGCGGTGAGGGGGTTCGACTCCCAGCCTAACAGGTACTGGGTTAACTTAACTGGGTTAACCCAATGTCCATGCATCCTTGAGCAAGCGGCCGAACCCCCGACCTGCTCCTTAATCACATGAATCTGTATTCACTCCAAGTCACTCGGGTCTACAAACGAGAACAGGCGCTTCAGAGTGATGTGATGGGACGAAGTGACATAATGCAGGTGTGTCAAATGTTTCAGATAATGAATCTTTTGCGAAAAAGATTTGCTGAATGGCGTCCTGAGCTGACATACCATGGAGTAGCCGTAGATGTGGATCTTCTTGGCAGCAGGTTCATGTTTGATCCTTCCTCCCCCGACGCACTCGCAGTCCAGCACGCCGCCCTTCTCCAGCTCCTCGGACACCTTGTCATAGATGTCCGCTGAAACGGTGTGACATCGTCACGTTATTATAGCCCCGATTCCCAACCGCTGGGCCCGCCAGCCGCCTGGGCATTTTGAGACGCTCGCGGAGCGCATTGCCAAACCTTAATCTTTAGAAAGAAGCACATTAATTAACTCACGTTTCAATGTTCATTCATTTTTTAATGGCTTAGATTTTTTTTTAATTAAAGAGTTCAGCCACCAACTGTTGCAGCTTTTTGTTCGCTCCATGTTTTTTAACAGTACATGAAGGCGTTGGGAACTGCAATATCGGTCAATACATGTTATACCTTTGGGTGGTGACTTAATAACCAGTTGAGGACCAATAGAGGACCAGTAGAGGACCAGTAGAGGACCACTGCGTTACGGCGCATGATCACCAGTTACAGCTGTGGCAGATGTCCACAATGTAGGGAGTGTCTGGACATCGGCTTCTACAACCAGGACAGGCATTTCATTTCATGGAGGACCTTCGTGACCTCACCTTCTGAACATGGACCTGATTATTCACAGAGCACCGACAGGGACACCGGGGTCCACCGAAGGCCTCCTCTGTTGTACCTGCCAGAGGAGGACACACCTACCAGCCTGCCAACATGGTGAAGTCCGTCGGCCATAGAGCGGCGCAGGGATGACATATTTTTGTAGGCCAACCGGGAAGTGGGCGTCGCCCTGGGTTCCCTTGACAACAAGCCAATGGGTTTTTCCCATTGGATTTGGGATTATTGCAGAAAATAATCTCTGTGGCGAACAAAAGTTTATGATACTCACACGTTTTGTTAAGCAACATAATCTTCACCAATGAACACTACTTTTATGACTTTTTGAAGCGTAAATGCAATCGCCAGAATTTTCTTAAGACACGTAAAAGCTACCTTTAAGTGGGGTATTTACCGACGTATCTTATGTCGTAAAACAAAACGTGTAAATCTCTTAAGCTGGTGTTAAAACCACAGACCTTATTTCAGCCATCTGACCAAAAACCCATTCAAAAAACCGTTGCCTTGGAGACGAGGGAACCGGAAGTGCCAACATGCTACCGGACTTCCGGGTTTCAGGACTCATTCCTGCACCGCTCTATTGGCTGGAGGCGGCAGGTGATCCTCATGGACCCTGCCGTGTCCCAGTAGGTGGGGTTATGGATGGAGGAGGAGGAGGAGGAGGAGGAGGAGTATGGATGGAGGAGTGGTGTATGGATGGAGGAGGAGGGAGGAGGAGTATGGATGGAGGAGGGGGAGGAGGAGTATGGATGGAGGAGGTGTATGGATGGAGGAGGGAGGGAGGAGGAGTATGGATGGAGGAGGGAGGGAGGAGTATGGATGGAGGAGGAGTATGGATGGAGGAGGAGGATGGAGGAGGAGTGGTGTATGGATGGAGGAGGAGGGAGGAGGAGTATGGATGGAGGAGGAGTATGGATGGAGGAGTGGTGTATGGATGGAGGAGGGGGAGGAGGAGTATGGATGGAGGAGTGGTGTATGGATGGAGGAGGATGGAGGAGGAGTATGGATGGAGGAGTGGTGTATGGATGGAGGAGGGGGAGGAGGAGTATGGATGGAGGAGGAGGAGTATGGATGGAGGAGGAAGGAGGAGGAGTATGGAGGAGGAGTGGCTCACCGTGGTACTCCGCCCACGAGTATCCCCTCACGATGTCCACCTCGGCGTCGTCGCCCTCCTCCTTGCTGTGGACGCGGATCAGGACGTACTTGAAGACGCCGGTCGGGTCGATGTCCGCCGGCGGGATGTTGGCCATGAGCGCCGCCGCCCGGGTCTGAGTGCACATGTCCTCGGTGAGGTGGAGGAGCAGGAGGAGGTGGAGGAGGAGGAGCAGGAGGAGTAATGGTCACCAGCTACGTGTAGTGACGACGTCGACGGATGTTGTTTTATTCAAGAGAAGCTTAAAGTGCTGTAAAATGAAAGGTAGCTGGGGGGCACCGTGGACGTGCGCACACACAGAATCCACTTCCGGTCGTTGCCAGTCGGTCCGTGGTTTCAGTTGCACACTTCCGTTAATGGCGCGGTGGATTGTGGCCGTTGTAGTTTTTAATTTAAAAAATGGTTTTATTTTATTTTTTAAAGGATGACAATGTAACGACAAGATAACAATTTAATTTGATATAAAGATACAAAATACACAGTGAACTCAAGTGCACAGCAATACAAATGTACATGTTAAGGACAGAAATGATGTGAAGCGCAGAAATCCATGTTTTAACAGTGCAAACATACAAAACATACATCTATGCAAACATACAAAG
>JAOPHQ010006675.1:0-30000 GCA_030340625.1 Merluccius polli
ACCACAACCTTAACAAAACATTCAAATCAAAAACGATGAATTAACCCTCTGAACCTATATGTGACCTTTGACCTGGTCTTTAGGAGCTGCTGAGTGGGAGGTCAGCTGACCATCTATATGGGGAGGGGCTTCCAGGCCACACCCCTATCTCCTCCTCCACCCCCATACGACCCCCCCACCTCCAGAGAGACACACACAAGGTGACACACACACACACACACAGGGTTAGACAACAGGCAGAACAGTTCGCCCGGCCAATCAGCAAAATCCATTGCAGCTGTCAAGTCACCAGCCTCAAAGTGTGGGCGGGGCTTACTCCTGTGTCTTCCTACTGGTCTGTCTGGGGCTCTGGTGTTAGCGTGTTAGCCTGTGGGTGTGTTAGCGAGCTAGCCTGTGAGCGTCCTAGCCTGTGGGCTTGCTAATGTGCTAGCCTGTGAGCGTGTGAGTGTGCTAGCCTGTGAGCCTGTGAGCGTGTGAGTGTGCTAGCCTGTGAGTGTGCTAGCCTGTGAGCGTGTGAGTGTGCTAGCCTGTGAGCGTGCTAGCCTGTGAGTGTGTGAGTGTGCTAGCCTGTGAGCGTGTGAGTGTGCTAGCCTGTGAGCGTGCTAGCCTGTGAGTGTGTGAGTGTGCTAGCCTGTGAGCGTGCTAGCCTGTGAGCGTGTGAGTGTGCTAGCCTGTGAGCCTGTGAGCGTGTGAGCGTGCTAGCCTATGAGCGTGCTAGCCTGTGAGTGTGTGAGCGTGCTAGCCTGTGAGCGTGTGAGTGTGCTAGCCTGTGAGCGTGCTAGCGTGCTAGCCTGTGAGCGTGCTAGCCTGTGAGTGTGTGAGCGTGCTAGCCTGTGAGCGTGCTAGCGTGCTAGCCTGTGACATGTACTGCGCTCCGGGCCTCATATCCGGCTGTGGTCTGCTGCGCTGGTCCAGGAGTGACTGCGGCTCTCCGCCCCGTCCCAAGGTGACGCTAGAGCCAACATGGCCGACATGAGGCAGCCATGTTGGCCTGCTGTAGTGTGTAACTAAACTAAAACTAAACTGCTACTAGACTAAACTACTACTAGTAAACTAAACCGAAACTGTACTGCGACTAAACTACTACTAAACCAAACTACCTCTGAACAAACCACTACTACTAAACCTTAAAAGCTACCACGAAATCTGCTACTTTACTAAACATCTCATGTCTGTTAATAGAACAGTGTTCTATTAACTGTTCATGGAAATAAATAGAAGAAATATGAATAGAAACATGAGCAGAAGTCTCTTCTGATGCCCTCGCCACAGAGTGGAGGATGTAGAAATGTTTGTTACTGTTTGTAGTTTGTAGTCTGTTATGAACGTATTTAATAATCTCTATGATGATGTTGTTTGAGGACATGATGTAATCTGGCAGGACTGTGATGTGAAAAATCTACTAAACCAGATTAAAGTTTCACTAATCCAGATTAAAGTTCCAACATAACACGGCAAACACAGGAGATTATGAGCAGCGTGGGAAGTCTGTTAATTATATCGGTGTGTTCATCCTGAGAGCGGCTCGGCAGTGTTTTCATTCAGGAGCGACACAAACTACCGGAGAGACCTTGTGTTGCGGACTAAATATCTCTACTACATCTGGTGTAAGGATGGGAACTCTATTCTGGACATTCAGGTGACTGTCTCTCTGTCTGTCTGTCTCTCTCTCTCTCCCCCCCGTCTCTCTCCTCTCCCCCATGTCCACCCAGGCCGTACGCTCCTCTTCCCCCTCCCTCCTCTCGGTGTCGGTGGGTCTGCAGGTCCTCAGCTGTCTGGATGACGGGTCCGGCAGCACCAGCCCAGACAGGCTGCTGGCTCTCTGGACCGAGGAGGGTGTCCGCAACGGCCGGGACATCCTGCAGGTCAGTACTGGTCATGGGGTACTGGTACTGTAGAACCGGGTCAGTACTAGGGATCAGGGTACTGTAGAACCGGGTCAGTACTAGGGGTACTGGTACTGTAAAACCAGGTCAGTACTGTTTTGTGCTACTGGTACTGTAGAACCGGGTCAGTACTAGGGATCAGGGTACTACTTTATAGACGTGTGATGTCACGCTGTAGTCTAGTGGGGTTCAGACAGCTTGGTCACCATGGAAACCACTAACCAGTTCTGGTTCTGGTGGACTAAACTAGCTGGTCCACCTCAGTCTGGGTCCCTGGTGGGCCCTGGCATCCCTGCTGGTCCCTGCTGGTCCCTGGGGTCCCTGCTGTTCCCTGGTGGTTCTGGGGGTCCCTGGCCAGCATGTGACCTCATAATCAGACTGCTTACTACTGGGTCAGAGGAGAGCTTTGTTGTAAACTCCTCCTCATCCTCCTCCTTTACCACCAGCACCTCCTTCACCACCAAATCTCCTCATTTACCACCACCACTAGCACCTCCTTCATCTCTCCCCCCCCCCCACCACCTCAACTAGCACCTCCTCAACCAACTCCACCTCCTCCCTGAATCTCCTCTCCTGCCACCTCCACCGCCTACACTATCGTCACCACTGTCTCCTCCTCCAGCACCCCATCTCCTCCTCTTCTTTCACTCGCACCCCCCTCCCCCCTACACCTCCTCCTCCTAGCCCTGTTGGGAGGTCAACAGGACCGTGTTAGTTCTCTGGTCTGCAGCTTCTCACTACCATGTTCAGATTATGTTACTGTGTGTGTGTGTGTGTGTGTGTGTGTGTGTGTGTGTGTGTGTGTGTGTGTGTGTGTGTGTGTGTGTGTGTGTAGACCCTGGACTTCTCCCTAGAGGAGTGTGTGAGTCTGTGTGATCTGCGTTCTGCTCTGGACAACGAGCTGCTGGCCAGCAGGAACACAGTCCACCACGCTGCCCTGGTCTCCTACCGCTATGAGATACAACACCTACAGTAGGTTATATACATAATACATATACATACACATACATTATATACATAATACATATACATACACATACAGTATATACATAATACATAATACATATACATACACATACATTATATACATAATACATAATACATACACATACATTATATACATAATACATATACATACACATACAGTATATACATAATACATAATACATATACATACACATACATTATATACATAATACATAATACATATACATACACATACATTATATACATAATACATATACATACACATACAGTATATACATAATACATATACATACACATACATTATATACATAATACATATACATACACATACATTATATACATAATACATATACATACACATACAGTATATACATAATACATAATACATATACATACACATACATTATATACATAATACATATACATACACATACATTATATACATAATACATAATACATATACATACACATACAGTATATACATAATACATAATACATATACATACACATACATTATATACATAATACATATACATACACATACATTATATACATAATACATAATACATAATACATACACATACATTATATACATAATACATATACATACACATACATTATATACATAATACATATACATACACATACATTATATACATAATACATAATACATATACATACACATACAGTATATACATAATACATAATACATATACATACACATACATTATATACATAATACATAATACATATACATACACATACATTATATACATAATACATATACATACACATACAGTATATACATAATACATATACATACACATACATTATATACATAATACATAATACATATACATACACATACATTATATACATAATACATAATACATATACATACACATACAGTATATACATAATACATAATACATATACATACACATACATTATATACATAATACATATACATACACATACATTATATACATAATACATATACATACACATACACATACATTATATACATAATACATACACACATATATACATTCACACACAGCGCCTACAGAAGCTATACACACACAGCACACAATACACTGACACAACACACTGCACATACACACATTCTGATCGAAATCATCCTCTGTGTGTGTGTGTGTGTGTGTGTGTGTGTGTGTGTGTGTGTGTGTGTGTGTGTGTGTGTGTGTGTGTGTGTGTGTGTGTGTGTGTGTGTGTGCAGGGTGCAGGTGGACCAGGTGTGTAGGGAGAGGGATAAGGTGAGAGGTGACCTGGAGCAGGCGGACCGCCGGAACCTCCAGCTCGTCAGCGAGGTGGACGACCGCCACGCTGCCATGGAAACGCTTAACCACAGCAAGATCAGGTACAGTAACCACAGTTTCCACGGCAACAGTATCTATAGCTTCCAACTCTGTATCATCATACCATCATCACCACAGTTACCACGGCAACAGTGTCTCCAAGTCTATGAAGCTGCCACAGCAGAATGAACTGGAATACCGCAATAGAAATGTTAAAGTTAAAAAAATATACATATACATATAAGAACATCTATATAAACAATAATATATTATTATTAATAATAATATATCTAACAATATGAGGAGTGGTCTGTTTCAACCATCTGCTCTCCGATTGGACAGGGATCTGGAGCAGGAGTTCCGTGATAGGCTGACGGTGCTGAGGAGCCAATCAGAGCAGGAGAGCGAGGCAGTGCAGCAGCAGGTGGAGGAGGAGCGGGCGGAGCTTAGGAAGGAGGTGGAGCTCCTCAGAGTCCAGGAGAGCAGACTGCAGGAGGAGCTTCACACCTCCACCCAGGTACTAACACCTCCCAGGTACTAACACCTCCCAAGGATTAAAGCCTTGGTACTAACTGTGTGTGTGTGTGTGTGTGTGTGTGTGTGTGTGTGTGTGTGTGTGTGTGTGTGTGTGTGTGTGTGTGTGTGTGTGTGTGTGTGTGTGTGTGTGTGTGTGTGTGTGTGTGTGTGTGTGTAGGAGAACAGGTCTCTGGGGGAGGAGGTGTGTTTGTTGAAGGAGAGGTTTGGGGAGGCAGAGAAGAGTATCTCCAGACTACAGAAAGAACTAGACCTGGTGCTACAGGACAAGGTACACACACACACACACACACACACACTCAGTAACAGTATCTGAACATGGTAGTGTGTGTGGTGTTGATGACTGATAGCTAGAACTCACCTCAACATAAATATATCATGACTGTGTGTGTGCATGTGTGTCCTGACACTGAATACAGGAGGTGGGAGGGTACTTCTCTAACCAATCAGGTGCTGTGGTTTTGTTTGATTGACAGTTTGTCAGCCTGGACTCTCAGAGCGCTGGTCTGACCACCGATGACGGAGACACCATCAGGACCCTGCAGACACACTGTAGGGTACGTCTGCCTGCCTGCCTGTCTGTCTGTCTGTTGTGTGTTTGGTTCATGTTATTAATATTAACTAGTGCAGCGCCCGTTTAAAACGGGTCTGTTCGGAACGGGCCTCCGGTATCGCTGCTTGCAGCTTCCTGGAGAACCGCTCATCCAAACAACTTGATATATGTATATATATATATGTTAGTTACATATATAGTTATAGATATATATTTATATCTATAACTTCCTTGGGGCCTCAGCAATACGCCCACGTGACCAGTGACTTGCACAAGGCTTGGACTGATGCTGCTATCTATGAATGACCATGCACCTGTATATTATAGAACTACCCATCAATATGTATAGTATGTATACTGCATTATACTTGCACTAATATAATCATCCTCATATCATTATCATTATTATCATAATGTGTACAGCTTATTTTTACACATTTTAATCTTGCCTGTGTTGTCTTACTCTAACTGTATAACTCTGCTCCTCGGGGACAAATAAAGTGTTTTGTTTTGATTTGATACAGAGACTCCTTCCATTTGAGTTAGATTATATTATAAGTGTATAATGTATATAGTTATAATATATTATATACTATACTATACCTGACCCAGTGAGTAGGCTGTGTTGACTTCCTTTAACAACCATGAGTGAAACTTCAGGTTGTGTGTGTGTGTGTGTGTGTGTGTGTGTGTGTGTGTGTGTGTGTGTGTGTGTGTGTGTGTGTGTGTGTGTGTGTGTGTGTGTGTGTGTGCAGGAGTTGCAGGACAGGAATGATGAGTTGAGCTCAGAGCTGTTGAGGAGCCAGACGTCTGGCAGGAAGAGCAGACGGTCCTCCAACGATCCTCTCTGGACCAGACCTCATGCGCTGAACACAGAGTCTGACTCAGGTAGGACCAGAACCTCCACTCACTCAGTCTACACTGGAGCTCACCCAGAACTAAACTCACAAGTGCTTTACTAACTCAGAACCTTAAGTTATCTATAGGGACAGTAAGTAAGTATTTATGGGGACAGTATGTAAGTATTTATGGGGACAGTAAGTAAGTATTTATGGGGACAGTAAGTAAGTACTTATGGGGACAGTAAGTAAGTATTTATGGGGACAGTATGTATTTACAGGGACAGTAAGTATTTATGGGGACAGTATGTATTTACAGGGACAGTAAGTATTTATGGGGACAGTATGTATTTATGAGGACAGTATGTATTTATGAGGACAGTAAGTAAGCGATTGGAAAACACAGCCGGCGTGTTTCTGCTACTACTTCCATGACATGACAAAGCTGACATGAGCTCTAAGGAATCACGAAACCATGAATGAAAGGAATTCCAGAGCTGAGATCTGATTTGATGGGTCACACCCACCCTTACAGCCACGCCCACTGCTCTCGGCCACACCCACACCTGTGTGTGTGTGTGTGTGTGTGTGTGTGTGTGTGTGTGTGTGTGTGTGTGTTTTAGACGAGTTTGAGACCAAGAGAGGTGTGTCTCCACTGGCCAGGAGGAAACTAAACCAGACCGGTGAGAACCTGTCTCACACACACACACACACATGCACATGTCTCTCTGGTCAGAATATATTGATTTGTGTAATATCAGGTGTGGTTTCTCTCAACGGTGTGTGTGTTACTTTGTGTTAAGGTCTGTGTTATCAGTGGATGGTGTGTGTTTGTGTGTGTGTGTGTGTGTGTGTGTGTGTGTGTGTGTGTTAATGTTTGGGTTTTTTTATGTTATATGGGGACAGTTGGTGTTAATGTTTGGGTTATAGGTGTAATATAGGGATGGTGTGTGTGTTAGTGTTTGGGTACTAAGTGTTATATGGGGACAGTGTGTGGTAATGTTTGGGTTTCTGTGTTTTAAGGGGACGGTGTGAGTTGTGAGGACCCGGTGAGCATCCAGACAGAGCTGGCCATGGAGCAGCTGAGGGACAAACACAGCCAGGAGATCCACAGCCTGCGGGTCCAACTGGAGACTAAGGTACCGCTCACATCACACTACTTCCTGTATTACATAACGCTGCTTCCTGTATGACACCCCTCTACTCCCTGTGCTGTAACATCGTGCCCTATGACCTCCAGGTGAACTTCTACGAGCGCAGCCTGGAGCTGATGAGGAACAACATGGAGGTGGAGAGGAAGGACATCTCCCAGAGCTTCAAGGTAACTTCCTGTCTGAGGAACCAATGCATCACTTCCTGTAGATCTACTAATATAGATCTACTGCTATAGATCTAGTACATCTATAGATCTACTACTATAGATCTACTCTAGATCTATTCATATTGGTCTACTCTAGATCTACAACTATAGATCTACTCTAGATCTGCTACTATATATGTACTCTAGATCTACTACTATAGATCTACTCTAGATCTATTCATATTGGTCTACTCTAGATCTACAACTATAGATCTACTCTAGATCTGCTACTATATATGTACTCTAGATCTACTACTATAGATCTACTCTAGATCTATTCATATTGGTCTACTCTAGATCTACAACTATAGATCTACTGTAGATCTACTGCAGATCTATGAATACAGGGTGTACAGCCAGTGCTGATCTGAAGGTTTCTAAGGTTTCTGATCTAAGATCAGCGAGCTGCCACGCGGGAACCTGATGGTGTTGTGATGTCACTTCCTGTTCCCTGTGGGGGGGGTGTAGTTGGAAATCAGTGAGCTGGAGGAGGAGAGGAGCAGGGCGGAGCGGGAGGTGCTGGAGCTGAAGGACAAGATGGAGAAGATGGAGCAGCAGAAAGGAGGAGCATGGAGCACGGAGCAGGAGAGGAGGTGAGGGGGAGGGGAGGAGGAGTTAAGGGGAGGGGGAGAGAGGAGTTGAGGAGTTAAGGGGAGGGGGTGGTATAGGAGGAGCAGGGAGGTGAGGGAGAGCAGATGAGGAGTTAAGGGGAGGTATAGGAGGAGGAGGAGCAGGTGAGGAGGAGAAGGAGGAGGAGCAGGAGAGGAGGTGAGGGGGAGGAAGAGTTAAGGGGAGGAGGGGGGGGGGCAAGGGGAGGAGAAGGAGCAGGAGAGGAGGTGAGGGGGAAGGAAGTAGGAGTTAAGGGGGTGGTATAGGAGGAGCAGGAGGTGGGGGGTGGAGGATGAAGGCTCAGTATCTATATATGAAAGTGTGTGTGTGTGTGTGTGTGTGTGTGTGTGTGTGTGTGTTTGCAGGGCCCAGCGGGAGTGGGCGGAGCTAGACCAGAACTATGCCCGTGAGATCAACCACCTGGTCCAGAGACTCAGCGCTGAGAAGGAGGAGCTAGGGGCGGAGCTTAAGCTCAAGATGGACCAGGAAGTGATGCTCGTCAGGTGGGTGTGGCCTAACAGACTCCCCCCACTCCTCCCACCTGTAGTGGTTAAGTGAAGCCTGCAGAATGTAAATAAAACCACCCAGCAACAAGATGAGATAACGTTATTGATCCATCAGGAATCAATGATCAGTGGAATAGAGCCTGGCCTGCTTCACTAACCTGTTGTTTATCTCTAGAACCTTCTCAACGCAGAACCGCCGCGCTTGGCTATGGTCTAATATAAGACAGTCCTGCTTCATACCTGCAACATGAACAGACTCCATGTTGTTCTCCCAACACGCGTATGAAGCAGTACTCTTATATTACACCAAAGCAGAGCTTGGCGGTTCCCCTTCAAATCTCCGGCTAACATGAAGGCTAACTAGCCTAACTAGTCATCAACAACACATTATATTAGTCAACCGCAAACTCTGTACCTCTGCCCTGACACAGCAAGGCTGAGAGGGCCAACTGTGGCTAACTGGTAGATTAACTAATAGGCTAACTGGTGGCTAACTGGTAGATTAACTAATAGGCTAACTGGTGGCTAACTGGTAGATTAACTAATAGGCTAACGGGTGGCTAACTGGTAGATTAACTAATAGGCTAACTGGTGGCTAACTGGTAGATTAACTAATAGGCTAACTGGTGGCTAACTGGTAGATTAACTAATAGGCTAACTGGTAGGCTAACTGGTAGATTAACTAATAGGCTAACTGGTAGGCTAACTGGTAGCTTAACTAATAGGCTAACTGGTGGCTAACTGGTAGATTAACTAATAGGCTAACTGGTAGGCTAACTGGTAGATTAACTAATAGGCTAACTGGTAGGCTAACTGGTAGATTAACTAATAGGCTAACTGGTAGGCTAACTGGTAGATTAACTAATAGGCTAACTGGTGGCTAACTGGTAGATTAACTAATAGGCTAACTGGTAGGCTAACTGGTGGCTAACTGGTAGGTGAACTTGTGGGCTAACTGGTGTGTGAGTAGGGAGGAGGCGGAGGAGAAGCTCTCTGAGGTGAAGCTACGTCACGCTGAGGTCCAGCGACAGCAGAGTGCATTCTGGGAGAAGCGGCTCCTCCTCATGGAGCAGGAGAGTCAGAAGGAGAAGGAGGCCCAGGAGGAGGTGACCAGGAGGTGTGACCAGTTCTCCTCAGAGAGGAGGAGGAGGCTGGAGGAGCGAGTTATCAGTTTACAGGAGGAGGTGAAGACAACCCGATACGAGCAGGAGGAGTCCAGCAAACTCCTCAGCAAATCGGAGCACAAGTTGGAGCAGCGGGAGGCGGAGCTAAGATGCTCTGACAGGCGGAGCTCTGAGCTTGAGGCGAGGCTACAGGAGGCGTGTTCTCAGCTGGAGGAGAACATCCACTTCCTGGAGGCCCACGAGGAGGTGAAGCACCGTCTGACCCTGGAGAGAAGCACCCTAGAGGAGGAGAAGAGGTCCCTAGAGGAGGAGAGGAGGACCCTAGAGGAGGAGAGGAGCTCCCTAGAGGAGGAGAGAAGGACCCTAGAGGAGGAGAGGAGCTCCCTAGAGGAGGAGAGAAGGACCCTAGAGGAGGAGAGGAGCTCCCTAGAGGAGGAGGTGGCGCTGCGGAGGAGCCAGGACGGTGAGCTCCTGCAGGAGGTGCCCCAGCTGAAGGAGGAGCTAGACAGCCTCCAGGACGAGGAGCAGACCCTGCTAATCCGGTCTGACCTGGGGGAGCTCCAGGAGAGCCTGAGGAGGAGAAGCTCAGAGCTTGACTCCCTGAGGACGGACCGGGCCAGGCTGGTCCAGGACCTGAAGGAGCAGGCCATGGCAGTGGACTCCCTGCAGCTGGAGCTGGACGGGAGGAGGAGCGCCGAGGAGGTCCTGCAGGAGCAGCTGAAGGAGGAGAGGGAGGAGGTGGCGAGTCTGAGCGAGGAGAAGAGCCGCTACCTCCTCCTGGCCGACCAGCTGTCCACCCAGATCGTAGAGATGGAGGAGGAGATCTCCTCCCTCCGACACCACCTCCGCGACCTCAGTGTCCACCTCAACCAGACCGCCAACCTGGTGCTGGACCTGAGGAACCAGCTGAGAGCCAAGTCCACCGGGCTGAACCAGCTCCAGGACCGGCTGGCCCGACAGCCAGAGCCGTCTGGAGCGCGTGGAGGGCTCCTCCGCCCAGCTCCACAGGGAGGTGCAGCGGCTGACCTCCCGGGTGGAGGAGCAGGGGAGAGAGCTGAGCTCCGTCAGAGACCGGGACCGGCAGGACGCCGCCCACGCCGGCTACGCCCAGCTGCAGCGGGAGCTGGTGGAGACGCAGGAGGAGCTGAGGAGGGTGGAGGAGGCCTCTGAGGAGGAGAAGGACAGGATGAAGCAGCAGCTCCTGCAGATGGAGGAGCTGGTGGAGGAGCTGGAGGTGTTGATGGTGCCAGGAGGTCCACGCAGGTTTGTGACGTCGACACCGCCCGTGTCCGACCACACTAACCTGACCATCGTGTCGCTCGGCCTCCTGGCTCACAGCAGCGTCTCGACCGCTAACTGCAAGCTGCCGTCCGGTGCTCACCTGGTCCTCAGGTAGACGCGTACTAACGGAATGACATGTCAATCATCCTCAGGTGGCCCCGCCTCTCTCAGATTACACCTCTAGAATGCTTCAACAGATCATCTCTAACTGAATGACCGCCGTCTCAAAGCATGATCATCACATTCCTAACTGATCATCACATTCCTAACTGATTATCACATTCCTAACTGATCATATTCATCTCTCTCCAGCTCTCCTTGGCTGTCATTCAGGTTTTGTTGCCTTGTACTAATTATGTATTCAACACAAAGCTTGTGGTTTGTTTTTAGAACTTTATTTTAAGAATGACTGATTATTAGATCCTGATTGGTTCAGTTTAATACTTTTTGATCTGGAAATACTTTTTGATCTAGAAAGACTTGAGTATTGCACCTAGTACTACTGAAGTATTTCCATAGTAATATTACTATCGTATCGCTGGTGTAATGCCGGTGACTTATAATGTGTTAGGCTTGTGATGCTGGTTACCATGGTAACTGACTGGACCGTGGCTGGTGATTGACAGGCGACAGGTGGAGGAGGGCCAGGTGGAGGTCAGCTGTCTGAAGGAGCAAATCTCCTCGCTACAACAAGACCTCCTGCTACAGGAGAACCGCCTGGAGCAGAAGACGTAAGTAGACAACTACTTCATTATAATGTAACAGTAATGTATATATAACATATGTTTCTATAATAACATGTTAAAGGTTATTGTTCTTTATGTATAACATATGTTTCTATAAAACATAAAGGAAAGTAAATGTAAATGTTGTTAATCAGGAGGAGGTTGGAGGAGCAGGAGCGGGAGCACGAGAGGAGGAGGGAGGAGGAGGAGAAGCTGCACAAGGAGGTCAGGACCCCCACTTAGTGTCGTCATGGTAACCAGAGATGCTCCCCTAGCTGGAGAACCTAACACTTAAATTAGAACAACTTTTCTGGTGATTATTTCCCATGATGCATTGCTACCCCAAACACTCTGTAGTGTGACACTCATGTCATGCCGATAGCTATCCACCGCATAATTAGTGTCCAAATTCTCCCTCTTCCTTGCCTTACTTGTCCCCTAAATAGTGTACTATATAGTGTTCACTATAGGTATTAGTGTACTATATAGTGTTCACTATGTGTAGGGATTAGTGTACTATATAGTGTTCACTATGTAGGGATTAGTGTACTATATAGTGTTCACTATGTAGGGATTAGTGTACTATATAGTGTTCACTATGTAGGAATTAGTGTACTATATAGTGTTCACTATGTGTAGGGATTAGTGTACTATATAGTGTTCACTATGTAGGGATTAGTGTACTATATAGTGTTCACTGTGTAGGGATTAGTGTACTATATAGTGTTCACTATGTAGGGATTAGTGTACTATATAGTGTTCACTATGTAGGGATTGGTGTACTATATAGTGTTCACTATGTAGGAATTAGTGTACTATATAGTGTTCACTATGTGTAGGGATTAGTGTACTATATAGTGTTCAGTATGTAGGGATTAGTGTACTATATAGTGTTCAGTATGTAGGGATTTGTGTACTATATAGTGTTCACTATGTAGGGATTAGTGTACTATATAGTGTTCACTATGTAGGGATTAGTGTACTGTATAGTGTTCACTATGTAGGGATTAGTGTACTATATAGTGTTCACTATGTAGGGATTAGTGTACTATATAGTGTTCACTATGTGTAGGGATTAGTGTACTATATGGTGTTCACAGGATTAGGGAGTGAGGGAACAAGTGAACCAGTTAGAACACAGCCTTTGTTCTGGAGAGGCTCGCTGGCGTACAGGATGTTGAGCGGTGACTGTTTCCTGTGGGTCCAGAACGCACGGTACCGCGAGGAGGTCCTGGAGCTCAGCGGGAGGAACCTGCAGCTGAGCGGCGAGAACGCAGAGCTCAGCTCCCGCCTCCGCGGCGACGAGGGGGCGGTGCGGTTGCTACGGGAACGGCTAGAGAAGGTGACCAAGGAGCAGCAGGAGGAGTCGGCCAAGGTGAGCTTTGAGCCGCTTCTTCTGACTGGTTTAATTCCGTCATGTGATGGTCTCCGGACGGTGATGTCATCCAGCAGCAGCACCTAGATGTGATTTAAACCAATCATAATCAGCGGATGTCATAACAAGAGATTTGATTGGTTGATTCCTCTTTAACAGTAGTTAAGGCAGTTCACAAACATCCATAACAATAACACTAAGGGTGTGTGTGTGTGTGTGTGTGTGTGTGTGTGTGTGTCAGGTGAGGGAGCTAGAGGAGAAGGAGGTACAGAAGGAGAGGGAGAGGCTGCAGCTCCTCTGCTCCTGGAACCACGAGCGGGAGCTCCTGGAGCGTGAGCTGAGCTCCTCTAAGGACAAGGTACCGTCTCCTACTCCTCGTACCAACACAGTGTTGTGTAGTGACTTGTGTAACGTTGTGTTGTCTGCGTGTAGGTGGGTCACATGGAGGAGCTGGAGGAGGAGCTGGTCTCTCTCAGGCTCAAACAGCAGTGGGTGGACCAGGACAAGACCCATCTGCTGGAGGAGGCAGAACACAGGACCCAGCAGGTAACACGTGGTCCACACGTTGTAACGTAACACTCTGGTCCCCACATTACACCATAACGTAACACTGTGGTCCTCACGTTGCACTGTAACGCAACACGGTGGTCCCCACATTACACCGTAACGTAAAGGCCGCAGTATACTCGCCGTTCCCAAGCTGTCGCGCGACAATGTGACGTCACGGGAGCACGGTAACTATTTATACTCGCGCTGGTGGCCGCGACAGTAGTTGCAGTCTTCTCCTGAACAGAGGTGGCGCCACTGAGGAAAGGCGACCAACTTTGCTATTTCTACACAGTAGAAGAAGAGATATGCTAATACTGGCACCCCTGTGTCTTCATTAGAATAGTTCACTGGGATGTCTCTCACTATACAGCATTATGTCCATTACTTTACATTGCTATTATTCTACATCACTGCCCCACCTGGTCAGCCATCAACAGTCCAGTGTATGGCAGCAGTTCTCATATGAATAGTGTTTGTAAGCATCCATCTTAATAACTTAGTGATTATCTTATATACTTATTTTATAACTTAATGCCACTTTGAGATAGCTTTTCAGCCACGTAATTCCACTCGTCTTTGACCACAACAACAGTAGACAGCACTTACGTAAAACCGGTTTATTAGCGAAAGAATATAGGCCTACACCACACAATAAAATAGAACATATAAAGGAAGAAGCCTCAGCAATAAGGCGCATTACAATGTGCCTTCAAACTCATCCGTGTTTGTTTCCGCTTTGTCGCGCGCCGCTGAAAAAAAAAGAGAGGTGCGCGACACGGCGCGAACGGGACAAAATCCTGTCGCGCCGGCGAGATCCACGTCATTTTGACGTCACAATGGCGCGCGACAGCTTGGGAACGGCGAGTATACTGCGGCCTTAACACTGTGATCCACACCCCGCCAGGTTGAGGCGCTGCAGGCGGCAGTGTGTTCTGTGGATGGAGAGGTGGAGCAGCTGCGCTCTCAGCTCCAGTCTGCCTCTCAGGAGAGGAACGGACACGCCCAGGAAGTAGCCAGCCAGCACAGGAAGTTACAGGACGCGCAGCACAAGGTGTGTCTGGGAGGCTGTCGTCATGGGGATGTCTCGTGTGTCTAGGAGGAGGTAGTCATGGCGATGTGTCGGTAGCTGGTCCAGGTCCTGTGGGAAACGCCCACTTCACCAACAGGAAGACACTGGCTCCTGTTTGCCTAGCGCTTAGCCTAGCTGCTTAGCCTAGCTGCTTAGCCTAGCTTTTAGCCTATGATAATGAAAAAAGATACAGGGTTAGGCTTATTTAGATTTTATCCTAAGCGACTTGCAGTGGATTTTTTTTAGTATTAGTAGTATTAGTAGTACTAGTATGAGTAATAGTAGTAATAATGGTGTGTGTGTGTGTGTGTGTGTGTGTGTGTGTGTGTGTGTGTGTGTGTGTGTGTGTGTGTGTGTGTGTGTGTTTGTTTGTTTGTTTGTTTGTTTGTTTGTTTGTTTGTTTGTTTGTTTGTTTGTTTGTTTGTTTGTTTGTTTGTTTGTTTGTTTGTTTGTTTGTTTGTTTGTTTGTTTGTTTGTTTGTTTGTTTGTTTGTGTGTGTGTGTGTGTGTGTGTGTGTGTGTGTGTGTGTGTGTGTGTGTGTGTGTGTGTGTGTGTGTGTGTGTGTGTGTGTGTGTGTGTGTGTGTGTGTGTGTGTGTGTGTGTGTGTACTGTGTGTGTCCAGGTGGAGGAGCTACAGGCCAGACTGCAGCACCAGCAGGAGGTCCAGCGGACCCAGGAGGAGCAGCAGGAGCAGACCACCCGGTCTCTGCAGGAGGAGATCCGAACCCTGCGCCTGCACAACCAGGACCTCCTCCAGAGGGTAGGGAGATCCTCCCCCTCGCTTCTCCCACATGTTGTTTCCCTCGACATCCTACCTGCTCAGTGTCCCTGCTAATATCCCCAACACTCCCTGTAGCTCCGCCCCCAACACTCCCTGTAGCTCCGCCCCTAACTCTCCCTGTAGCTCCCCCTCTAACGGCCTGGCCCCACCAGACGCCTCGAGATGTCTCGTGATTGGCCACGCCTCCTATTCACCTTGTATTGGATGCAATATTGCGTGGCTCAAAGGATTATGGGACGGCTCACGTGCGCGGGGGGGAGGCTTACGGCGCGTTGAAGTGCCGGGACAAAAGTTGAACTTTATACTTTATAACTTTATGCAAATTAGCGCATAGTGAATTTCATTTCCTGGTTTGAAGCACATTATGAACTCCCCAAGCAGGACCATGGCCGTAACCCTGTGTGTCTCCCCAGCTATCTGCCGCCCGGACCCAGGAGGAGGAGGTCCAAAGACTAACCCAGGAGGTCCAGAGCCTCCAGTCCAGACACGCCCAGCTGGAGTCAGCCAGAACCCAGGCTGAAGACCAGGTACCTCCACCCGTCACGACACTGTCCACCTAGCAGCACTGTCCGTCTGTCTGACAGCTAACGCGTGTGTGTGTGTGTGTGTCATCAGGTGGTGAGGTCCGACGCCAGCAGAGTGGTGCTACAGGCCCAGGTGTCCCAGGAGCTGCAGGAGGCGAGGCAGGAGGCGAGGCGGGAGGTGGAGGGGCAGCTCCATCTCCTCCAGGTCCGTCTAGACGAGCAGACGAGGAGGAGCCAGCGGCTGGAGGAGGAGCTCCGGGCTCAGGCCCAGCAGGCTGGCAGCCAGCTACACACGCACCAGGTAGCGCGCTAGCTGTAGGACGCTAGCTGTAGCGTGCTAGCTGTAGCACGCTAGCAGTAGTGTGTTAGCTGTAGTGCGCTAGCTGTAGCATGCTAGCTGTTGCATTCATTAAATATAGTAGGTATTCGTAGCAGTGGGATTAAAGGATGATCATTTGAGTGTGTGTGTGTGTGTGTGTGTGTGTGTGTGTGTGTGTGTGTGTGTGTGTGTGTGTAGGAGCAGCAGCAGGAGGTGCTAGCTGGGGTTCAGGAGCGCTTGCAGCAGACGGAGATGAAGGTGAAGAGCCTCCGTCTGCTGCTACAGGACAAGACACAGCAACTACAGGAGCAGGTAGACACACACTCACACTCACAGACCCAGGTGTTTAAGCTGTATGTGTGTGTGTGTGTGTGTGTGTGTGTGTGTACAGGTGTGTAAACAGCAGTATGTGGTTGTGTGTGTGTCCAGGTGGGTTCCAGCAGCCAGTCCAGCCAGCTCCTGCAGGATCTGTACCTGGAGAACTCCCAGCTGGTGAGGGCGCTGCAGGTGACCGAGACGCGCCAGAAGAACGCAGAGAAGAAGAACTTCCTGTTGGAGGACAAGGTCTCTGCCCTCAACACACTCATCAGGGAGATCGTAACCATGGCACTGGCTACGTAGCACCTCCTCTTCCTCCACCACCTCCTCATGCTCCTCCACTCCTCCTTCCTGGCTAGGTGTAGGCGGAGGTGTTCTGGTGGTTCGAAGGAACACGTCTGACATTAAAAACATCAAGCCAGCCACCCCCCCCCCCCCCACACACACACACACACACACACACACACACACACACACACACACACACGGTACTGCAGTATGGATGTATTCTGCAAAAATCATGTTTTTGTATAAATAAAAGTTTTATTTTTTAAAGTTTATTTTCGTGGAGACGCAGGGATTGTTAGCCAACAACAGGCTGAAGAAACATGAGTTGTAAGATTACACATCTCAAACTATCCATAACTCGGTACGCTCTGTGAAACGGACAACCTGGTACCTGAACTCAATCCAACATCTGGTCCTCTAAGGCGTCTAAACCAGAGCACATCTGGAAAGTAACAACTAATGTATGGACGGTATCTGGACAGTACAGCAACAGCTGGATGCTACGTCAGACCAGGGTGGCGTTAGTCCTGTTCCCCATCAGGTCCAGCCAGAGGGCTCCACACATACACAAGGTCTGGTCACACCAAACACCCAGGAGCGTTTAGTTGAAGCAAATAACAATGTTAAATGTCACAAGTAAAGGGAAATGAGACACAATCAAATGTATATTATATGATGACGTAGTTCTAGACTATTGTGAGATAATCCTCACATGCAAAGCAGTGGTTCTTAAACTCTGCCTTTCGTGAAAACGAAAGGATCACCAGTTCGGCGGTCTGGTCCCACGGACATGAAGAGCTTTAAGACCCCCTGATGTGTGAAGCCTTGAGGTCTGAGGTTCCTCTCTGAAGTGTGGTGGCCTCCTGGGTGGACTTCTGTCTGCAGACCGGATCCGTTAGTCTGCTTTACTCCACAGAACATTCACAGCTTCTATACCCAAATGTACTAAACTAGTTTTCATGAGCGGGTTTTAAATGTACACGAGTATTGTGATGGAAAGCCCAGCAGTGTACACACTACCTCATACTGTAATACTTAATAGAACTCCGTTAAATGTACAAATATCTCAACATGACGTCGCAGAACAAATCAGGTGTTAAGTAACAACTTTATTTTTTTAAAACTCAAACCAAAACAGTATTTACAAGATGAGGTTTTGATGCACATTTATTTTCTTCAATGTGCACATTTTCAAACCAAAACAGTATTTACAAGATGAAGTTTTGATACATTTTTTCTCTTCAATGTGCACATTTTGTCCTAATGCACTGTTGTACAGCTACGTAACTTATTTGAACATTGAAAAGTACAAGTACACAATCACAACCCTTGAACCATGTTTTAACCTGCAGCAATAAACCCCACAACCCTGATCCTGACTCGTGTCATGTTTTTAAAATATTATTATTATATGAATATGACAAGTGTAGCCCCAGCTGTGTCAGAGGCTTATTACAGGAGCTGAGTGTGTGTTTGGGTCAGGAGGAGGAGTTGAGGACTTGGTTGAGCTGTGGGCCGGCAGCAGAGACGAAGAGGAGGAAGTGACATCATAGGAAGTGGCTCTGGACCAGTTTGCTGTTGGAGCAATGCCAACATTAAGGCCTTTACAAAACAATCATGGTCGCCCTGCGGTTGTCATGGAATTGCCATCCAATCCTGGCTCATGACAGGACGTGCTCCAAGACTCCCTGGCGAATCAGCTGCTCGCATTTCCACCTGGGCAGGAAGTGCTGCAGAAAGAGAGACAGCTCACAACTTCATCTTTATTTAATATCTATATCTCTCTCTATATATCTATATATAGATCTAGATATATATAGGGCTCTATATCTATATATAGATATAGATATACACTCACCGGCCACTTTATTAGGTACACCTTGCTAGTACCGGGTTGGACCCCCTTTTGCCTTCAGAACTGCCTTAATCCTTCGTGGCACAGATTCAACAAGGTACTGGAAACATTCCTCAGAGAGTTTGGTCCATATTGACATGATAGCATCACGCAGTTGCTGCAGATTTGTCGGCTGCACATCCATGATGCGAATCTCCCGTTCCACCACATCCCAAAGGTGCTCTATTGGATTGAGATCTGGTGACTGTGGAGGCCATTTGAGTACAGTGAACTCATTGTCATGTTCAAGAAACCAGTCTGAGATGATTCGCGCTTTATGACATGGCGCGTTATCCTGCTGGAAGTAGCCATCAGAAGATGGGTACACTGTGGTCATAAAGGGATGGACATGGTCAGCAACAATACTCAGGTAGTCTGTGGCTTTGACACGATGCTCAATTGGTACTAATAAGCCCAAAGTGTGCCAGGAAAATATCCCCCACACCATTACACCACCACCACCACCAGCCTGAACCGTTGATACAAGGCAGGATGGATCCATGCTTTCATGTTGTTGACGCCAAATTCTGACCCTACCATCCGAATGTCGCAGCAGAAATCGAGACTCATCAGACCAGGCAACGTTTTTCCAATCTTCGATTGTCCAATTTTGGTGAGCCTGTGCGAATTGTAGCCTCAGTTTCCTGTTCTTAGCTGACAGGAGTGGCACCCGGTGTGGTCTTCTGCTGCTGTAGCCCATCCGCCTCAAGGTTCGACGTGTTGTGCGTTCAGAGATGCTCTTCTGCATACCTCTGTTGTAACGAGTGGTTATTTGAGTTACAGTTGCCTTTCTATCAGCTCGAACCAGTCTGGCCATTCTCCTCTGACCTCTAGCATCAACAAGGCATTTGCGCCCACAGAACTGCCGCTCACTGGATATTTTCTCTTTTTCGGACCATTCTCTGTAAACCCTAGAGATGGTTGTGCGTGAAAATCCCAGTAGATCAGCAGTCTCTGAAATACTCAGACCAGCCCGTCTGGCACCAACAACCATGCCACGTTCAAAGTCACTTAAATCACCTTTCTTCCCCATTCTGATGCTCGGTTTGAACTGCAGCAGATCGTCCTGACCATGTCTACATGCCTAAATGCATTGAGTTGCTGCCATGTGATTGGCTGATTAGAAATTTGCGTTAACGAGCAGTTGGACAGGTGTACCTAATAAAGTGGCCGGTGAGTGTATATATATATATATCTGGTGGTTGCCGTGGTGAGGCGTGCGTGTCTGGTGGTTGCCGTGGTGATGCGTGTGTGTGTGTGTACCTGACTGTTCTTCTTCAGGAGGATGATGGTTCCGTCGTCGATCTCAAACTCCCCGTGGTCCTTCAGACACCTGACCTGCAAAACACCATCACCATGACAACCACTTAGACGCCACAGTATCCGCTGCTGCCGAACAATAATATCCAATACAACAACTCCATGTAGAGGCTAGGGGTCTCTAACCTCTATGTAGAGGCTAGGGGTCTCTTAGCTCCATGTAGAGGCTAGGGGTCTCTTAGCTCCATGTAGAGGCTAGGGGTCTCTTAGCTCCATGTAGAGGCTAGGGGTCTCTTAGCTCCATGTAGAGGCTAGGGGTCTCTTAGCTCCATGTAGAGGCTAGGGGTCTCTTAGCTCCATGTAGAGGCTAGGGGTCTCTTAGCTCCATGTAGAGGCTAGGGGTCTCTTAGCTCCATGTAGAGGCTAGGGGTCTCTTACCTCTATGTAGAGGCTAGGGGTCTCTTAGCTCCATGTAGAGGCTAGGGGTCTCTTAGCTCCATGTAGAGGCTAGGGGTCTCTTAGCTCCATGTAGAGGCTAGGGGTCTCTTAGCTCCATGTAGAGGCTAGGGGTCTCTTAGCTCCATGTAGAGGCTAGGGGTCTCTAACCTCTATGTAGAGGCTAGGGGTCTCTTAGCTCCATGTAGAGGCTAGGGGTCTCTTAGCTCCATGTAGAGGCTAGGGGTCTCTTAGCTCCATGTAGAGGCTAGGGGTCTCTTACCTCTATGTAGAGGCTCTTGGGGGGCTTCATGTCCTGGGTGATGTCCAGCCCCTCCTCCCCTCCCACAGACCTCATGAAGTTGGCCAGAGACTTCTTGTACTGGTTAAACCACTGGAGCTACACACACACACGCACACACACACACACACACACACACACACACACACACACACACACACACACACACACACACACACACACACACACACACACACACACACACACACACACACACACACACACACACACAGTTGACCAGGACGGCGGTGGGAATGGAGATCACGCATGTGAGGAACATATCCCAGTGTTTCCATGGAGACGGCACTCACCTCCTCAGCACACATGTGGAAGCGGATGTTGGGCGGGAGAACGCTGCCGTATTCCCAGCGCAGCGCGCGGATACGCAGCAGGCGGTCGTACCTGAGGAGCACACTTCCTGTTTCACACACACTTTTGTCTCACACCTGATTACCTACTCACACTACCGTTAGTATTTCTATAATATGCAATATATAATTCGCAGTATATATAATCTGACCACTATAATATATCTAATATATACATTTCACAGTATAGTATTATAATATATACTGTATATAGTATCTGACCACTAGTATACCATATATGCAATTATGTAATATGTGCAAGTGGCTTTACGATACAGATAATATAGATTATATATAATGTTAGCGTTATTACAGGTGTATATATATACTCTAGATAATATAGATTATATATATATGATATAATATATGTTAAGCGTTCTTAAAGGTAAGCAGCGACACACCTCAGCAGGCAGCAGTGTATATACAGTATATATAATCAAAATATAGATCATATGCATTATATATAATATACCTAACATATATAATCAAAATATAGATCATATGCATTATATATAATATACCCAACATATATAATCAAAATATAGATCATATGCATTATATATAATATACCTAACATATATAATCTTACAGGTAGGCGGCGACACACCGCTGGTTCCGCAGCAGGCAGCAGTGGCGCAGCTTGATGGACGGAATCAGTTCACTCTTCCCCTCCGTCTTAGCCTCGTTCCTTCATAGACACGTGACCACAACACGACCTGGCGTTACACTTGATATGGGCTCCATCGTTATGCCAGGTGATATAGGTGATTAATATAGACGATGTGTTAACATCATTAATACAGGTGATATAGGTGATTAATATAGAGGATACACGTCATTAATCTAGGTGATACAGGTGATTGATCTAGGTGGTATAGGTGATTAATACAGGTGATATAGGTGATTAATATAGAGGATACACGTCATTAATCTAGGTGATACAGGTGATTGATCTAGGTGGTATAGGTGATTAATACAGGTGATATAGGTGATTAATATAGGATACACGTCATTAATGGTGATACAGGTGCTGGTCCACTCACACGTCCCCCTGGTTCTGCTCGTACAGGGCCTTCATCTCCTCCAGGACCTGGCGCACCGCGTCCTCCTGCAACACGGACACGGAGGTCAGTACTCACCTCGACATGTTATTATCAGTCTGTAGCGGCCCGTCACTCACGTTAAAAGCAGGAAGTTGTCCGTCGCGCATGCGCTGCAGTTCCCTGATCAACTCGATCGACTTCTCACAAAACATATCGATAACGGCTTTGAACGGTATTGATACCAATATATCTGGGGATCCACAGACCTGAGGTTCACTTTACGCGGCAAAAATAGGAAGCCCCGCCTTGTTGTCGTCACGTGGCCGGAAGCGACGGGAGGCCGCAAGGGACATCAAAGCGTTTACGCTTTTTCAAGACGGCGCAACAGACAAATACGGAGTTTTTTTTATTAAACACTCGTTAATTAATAACAGTTAACACCGCGGCGGAGCTCTGAATGGGACAAGACAGTATTGTACGTAAGTCGTCATATAAAAATATAGATATGTATATAAATAGTAAAATACGTATATACATATCTATAAACAGGTTCAACTCGTATGTTACTTTCGTCTTCCTGCTAAACAACAGAAACGTGTTCAGACGTGTCAGTAACGCCATGTAACATCCGGTCAGTTACAGAGGTCTGTTGCGGTCAGTTATGGTCAGTTACGGTCAGTTTGATGTGTGTTTATCTACATGTGTGCAAAGTATCTCGTAGTGTCCACGTTCAGACGAGACCCCCCCCTCCCCCTTTCCCCCCGTCCCCTCCTCTGATTGGCGGAGACGGGCAGCCAATAGGGAGCGGCCGCCGCGGTCAGCTGGTCTCTCTGCAGATAATCTCACTCCTGCACAACAAAACGATGACGACCGGCCGGTGAACGGCGAGCGCGCGCCGTCCGGACCGACCTGTTAGACCCGTCAAACCCCGTCCGGACCCGTCGGACCCGTCAGACCCGTCCGGTCCGCCCCCGTCCCTCACGCCCCACGTCTCTACGTTTCAGTGATGCGGCAGCGGAACCGCTCCCGCCCCGCAGAGCAGGACGTCCTCCGCCGCAGCGACCCGCCGGAGGACGGAGACCCTGAGGACGCAGACCCGGTGGACGGGGACCCGGTTCTGAGGCGCTCCTGGGAGGAGGACCAGCAGGAGGGGACCGACCCGGACAAGAGGATGGCCAGGCCGTTTCGGAGGTGAGACCGGACTTGCCGGACCCTGGGATGTGGATCAGTAAAACCGTTACCGGGCCACCTGCTGGGACCCCCCCCCCCCCCCCCGCCACACACACACACACACACACACACACACACACACACACACACACACACACACACACACACACACACACACAGTCCACTAGTCTTCTTTAATTCACTAATTACACTTTGGAAACTGTTGTTTTTCTTTTCTTGTTTCTACTGCTGTTCAACCTGTCCAGAACAACACACACTCACTCACTCTCACACACACACGTGTGTGTGAGAGGTTAAAGGTCACGGCGCTGATCACAAGTTTGAATCAATAGCCTCTGGGGACGTTGGAGTTGATGCTCTAAATATAGTGGTTAGCTGCTATGGTTGGTGTTGTGTTAGGGTTAGTGTTGGGTTGTGCTAGGGTTAGTGTTGTGTTGTGCTAGGGTTAGTGTTGTGTTGTGCTAGGGTTAGTGTTGTGTTGTGCTAGGGTTGGTGTTGTGTTGTGCTAGGGTTAGTGTTGTGTTGTGCTAGGGTTAGTGTTGTGTTGTGCTAGGGTTAGTGTTGTGTTGTGCTAGGGTTAGTGTTGTGTTGTGCTAGGGTTAGTGTCTAGGGTTAGTGTTGTGTTGTGCTAAGGTTAGTGTTGTGTTGTGCTAAGGTTGGTGTCGTGTTGTGCTAGGGTTAGTGTCTAGGGTTAGTGTTGTGTTGTGTTAGGGTTAGTGTTGTTTTGTGCTAGGGTTAGTGTTGTGTTGTGCTAGGGTTGGTGTTGTGTTGTGCTAGGGTTAGTGTTGTGTTGTGCTAGGGTTAGTGTTGTGTTGTGCTAGGGTTAGTGTTGTGTTGTGCTAGGGTTAGTGTTGTGTTGTGCTAGGGTTAGTGTTGTGTTGTGCTAGGGTTGGTGTTGTGTTGTGCTAGGGTTGGTGTTGTGTTGTGCTAGGGTTAGTGTTGTTTTGTGCTAGGGTTGGTGTTGTGTTGTGCTAGGGTTAGTGTTGTGTTGTGCTAGGGTTGGTGTTGTGTTGTGCTAGGGTTAGTGTCTAGGGTTAGTGTTGTGTTGTGCTAGGGTTAGTGTTGTGTTGTGCTAGGGTTAGTGTCTAGGGTTAGTGTTGTGTTGTGCTAAGGTTGGTGTCGTGTTGTGCTAGGGTTAGTGTCTAGGGTTAGTGTTGTGTTGTGTTAGGGTTAGTGTTGTTTTGTGCTAGGGTTAGTGTTGTGTTGTGCTAGGGTTGGTGTTGTGTTGTGCTAGGGTTAGTGTTGTGTTGTGCTAGGGTTGGTGTTGTGTTGTGCTAGGGTTAGTGTCTAGGGTTAGTGTTGTGTTGTGCTAGGGTTAGTGTTGTGTTGTGCTAGGGTTAGTGTCTAGGGTTAGTGTTGTGTTGTGCTAAGGTTAGTGTTGTGTTGTGCTAAGGTTGGTGTCGTGTTGTGCTAGGGTTAGTGTCTAGGGTTAGTGTTGTGTTGTGTTAGGGTTAGTGTTGTTTTGTGCTAGGGTTAGTGTTGTGTTGTGCTAGGGTTGGTGTTGTGTTGTGCTAGGGTTGGTGTTGTGTTGTGCTAGGGTTGGTGTTGTGTTGTGCTAGGGTTAGTGTCTAGGGTTAGTGTTGTGTTGTGTTAGGGTTAGTGTTGTGTTGTGCTAGGGTTAGTGTTGTGTTGTGCTAGGGTTAGTGTTGTGTTGTGTTAGGGTTAGTGTTGTGTTGTGCTAGGGTTAGTGTTGTGTTGTGCTAGGGTTAGTGTTGTGTTGTGCTAAGGTTGGTGTCGTGTTGTGCTAGGGTTAGTGTTGTGTTGTGCTAGGGTTAGTGTTGTGTTGTGCTAGGGTTAGTGTTGTGTTGTGCTAAGGTTGGTGTCGTGTTGTGCTAGGGTTAGTGTTGTGTTGTGCTAGGGTTAGTGTTGTGTTGTGCTAGGGTTAGTGTTGTGTTGTGCTAGGGTTGGTGTTGTGTTGTGCTAGGGTTAGTGTTGTGTTGTGCTAGGGTTGGTGTTGTGTTGTGTTAGGGTTGGTGTTGTGTTGTGCTAGGGTTGGTGTTGTGTTGTGCTAGGGTTGGTGTTGTGTTGTGCTAGGGTTAGTGTTGTGTTGTGCTAGGGTTGGTGTTGTGTTGTGCTAGGGTTAGTGTTGTGTTGTGCTAGGGTTAGTGTTGTGTTGTGCTAGGGTTGGTGTTGTGTTGTGCTAGGGTTAGTGTCGGACTTTTGAACCACACCCAGGTCCAGTGTGTCGGACAGGAAGCTGTATTTTTTTCAGGAAGCTGTTCTTTTCAGCTTCCTCTTTTTGTACACTTCTCTCATCATGTATGAATCCTGAAATCACTTCTACATTTAAAATCCATGCAGTATTAACTGTTAAATCTAACCGCTTTATCTTGAAATGCCACAAACCACATGGCCCAGCTGGTACAACTAACCAGGTTGTAAATACTGAGTAAATTCTGCTGCTCCTAAATGAAATGCATTTTCCATGGTGTTTGAAATCCAACCCAAAGTGTTCCTCCTGGGCTATTCTGTTTCCCGCCCGGTCGTGTGCATTACACACCACTCCAGCCTGTCCCACATCCTCCTTTAGGGCTGTCTATACCCTAGGCCAGGGTTATAGACCAGGGTTATAGGGGTCTATAGACCAGGGTTATAGGGTTATAGACCAGGGTTATAGGGGTCTATAGACCAGGGTTATAGGGTTATAGACCAGGGTTATAGGGGTCTATAGACCAGGGTTATAGGGTTATAGACCAGGGTTATAGGGCTATAGACCAGGGTTATAGGGGTCTATAGACAATGGGTATAGGGTTATAGACCAGGGTTATAGGGTTATAGAACAGGGTTATAGGGTTATAGAACAGGGTTATAGGGGTGTATAGACAATGGGTATAGGGTTATAGACCAGGGTTATAGGGTTATAGAACAGGGTTATAGGGTTATAGGGGTGTATAGGCAATGGGTATAGGGTTATAGACCAGGGTTATAGGGTTATAGAACAGGGTTATAGGGTTATAGGGGTGTATAGGCAATGGGTATAGGGTTATAGAACAGGGTTATAGAACAGGGTTATAGGGGTCTATAGACCAGGGTTATAGGGTTGTAGAACAGGATTATCGAGTTATAGAACAGGGTTATAGGGGTGTATAGACAATGGGTATAGGGTTATAGACCAGGGTTATATGGTTATAGAACAGGGTTATAGGGTTATAGACCAGGGTTATAGGGTTATAGACCAGGGTTATAGTGTTATAGACCAGGGTTATAGGGTTATAGACCAGGGTTTGATAGGGGTCTATAGACCAGGGTTATAGGGTTATAGACCAGGGTTATAGGGTTATAGAACACGGTGATGGGGGTCTATAGACCAGGGTTATAGGGTTATAGAACAGGGTGATAGGGGTGGGCCAGTCCTGGCTCGTCTCCCAGCGCTCTACCCTGCAGTGTCCTCTGGCTTCATGAAGGTCAGCCCTGGGGGACGGCAGCATGCTGGGCTGCTGGCCAGCAGTGGCTCCTTAACTGAGGGATGCTCTTAGCTTGAAGGAGCCTAGTTGTGTAGGTGGGGCTTTTAGTTTAAAGGAGCTGCTGGTATAGGATGGGCTTTTATTTTGAAGGAGCCTAGTTGTGTAGGTGGGGCTTTTAGTTTAAAGGAGCTGCTGGTATAGGATGGGCTTTTATTTTGAAGGAGCCTAGTTGTGTAGGTGGGGCTTTTAGTTTAAAGGAGCTGCTGGTATAGGATGGGCTTTTATTTTGAAGGAGCCTAGTTGTGTAGGTGGGGCTTTTAGTTTAAAGGAGCTGCTGGTATAGGATGGGCTTTTATTTTGAAGGAGCCTAGTTGTGTAGGTGGGGCTTTTAGTTTAAAGGAGCTGCTGGTATAGGATGGGCTTTTATTTTGAAGGAGCCTAGTTGTGTAGGTGGGGCTTTTAGTTTAAAGGAGCTGCTGGTATAGGATGGGCTTTTATTTTGAAGGAGCCTAGTTGTGTAGGTGGGGCTTTTAGTTTAAAGGAGCTGCTGGTATAGGATGGACTTTTATTTTGAAGGAGCCTAGTTGTGTAGGTGGGGCTTTTAGTTTGAAGGAGCCTGCTGGGTTTTGAGGTTCCTATCTTACTAGACGGTTGAAACTGCTTAGTTTATTTATTTATGTATTTTGTATTTAAAATAGACCATGTGCAGAAACGTAATACAAAGATATACAAGAGAGGGAACCCACAAGACACGAAATACAAAGACCACACAAGGCATGTACACCAAGCTGGACTCAGCAGCAGATTACAGATGCATGCATGTCAGTAAAACATAGATAAACAGAAAGATCAGCTTTTATCAGACTTTTTAACTTGTTTTTTAAAATGCTGATAGATCTGCAGCTCCTCACTTCATCAGGCAATGTGGTCCAATGATTAGTGGCTTTTACAGAAAAAAATGATTGCCCAAATGCAGTACAGCGAAATGGTACAGTCTGGTATAGAGGATATTCTTGAGGATCTAAAAGAATTCACTGAATTCACTCAAAGTCATGTAGCGGAGGACAGGCCAAACCATTTAAAGTTTTATGAACCAAACATTAATTTGAAAATATTAAAATTCTCAAAGCTCAGTGGATTGTATTTCTCTACTATCCTACAGTGATGAAAATGCAATGGCTAAAAAAAGTGAAAAGTGATCCATTAAGACGTCATGCCCGGTGTTAACTAAGTTAAGCCTGTTAAGGGAGAAGCCCCACTCAAAAAGTTCATGTTCACTCCACCATGACACACGGCCCACATCTTGTTGCTGTTGAAAATCTGCTTTGCACTTGACGCAGACATTGACACACATGCCCTGTGGTACGACAAACGGCCTCGTCGATGTAATGGGACACGCAGAGTCGCAGGACCTGCCACACTACAACTCCACGCTGCCGCCATCGTTCACTACTAGTCATCACAACCACATCACTGATCAGCATAAAGACTAATAACGACTAATAATGATGCTTATAGCATCCACATTACTAACGATAAACACTGCATGTGTGCTATGAGCATCATCATGCTAATAGCATGTCACTATGAATATGCACTTTTGGTTGGGTCTAAGTGATGTCATATTTGATAGGGTCATCATATGCGATTACAGACAGGAAGTCATCAGCATAGAGGAGAACTAGGCTCATAATGAGGAAGTGATTCTGCTGAACAAGAACCTGTAACGCTGAGACAGTGTCTTAAAATACTTCCTATCAGCATGCACTCTCTCTGTCTTTCTGTCTCTCTCACTCTCTCAGCCTTGTCCTCAGCAAGATGTGAGAGTGCAGATATTCCAGGTCCACTCGATGACAGTCAAAGAAACGTACGGTTACCACTTAACCACAGTTACCATGTAACCACGTAACCAACGGTTACCATGTAGCCAACGGTTACCATGTAGCCAACGGTTACATGGTTACATGTTTATCTAACCATGTAACCAGTGGTTACCACGTAACCAACTGTAATGAATGATTACAACGCAACCAATGGTAACGCATGGCCAACTGTAACCATGGGAACCAGCAGATGGTCCGGATAGCAGCTGGTTTAGGCCGTGTGTTGTCTGTAATGTCTGTCTGGAGGCATTCCACCAGATTAGCTTTAATCTGGTCACTAGGCTAATAAAAAGTAGAGGTGATGCCCAGCTTATCCTCTGCTAATTATAGCAGCACGCTGCGCTGCTAGCTCTTTACCTGGACAGCATGCAATGCTAAGGCTAGGCTAGGATAAGCTTAAATACTGGCATAAGGCATGACAGCAATCCAGTAATAATCAGTATACTATATACTGTAGCTGGTGGAAATCTCTTTTGAACTTCGTTCGCTGCTCCTGCTACATGTATATAATAGATATTCTGGATTTGGGAACTGAGACTTTTCTTTACCATAGAAATGATACTTTTTTATAAGATGGGTTGTTGTGCTGTAGGAACCTGGTTTACATGACCTTTGACCTGTGATATGACCCCTCGAACCTTAACCCACTGTTGTGTCATCTTTATGTACCCTAACCCATAAAAATATGATACATATGATATGTAATATATATATATATATATATATATATATATATATATATATATATATATATATATATATATATATATAATCATATTATAATATTACACTTCATGCTGCTGGCACTGGAGAGCAGCTGCTTCTGTCTCTGTCTCTCTCCCCCCTCTCTCCATGTCTCTCTCCGTGTCTCTCTCCGTGTCTCTCCCTCTGTCGCTGTCTCTATTTCTCTCTCTACCTTGCTCTATCTCTGTCTCACTCTCTCTACCTCTTTGTCTCTCTCTTGCTCTCTCGTAGTACATAATTTATACAGTTGAATAGTTCTGTTCTGCTCTCCCATTACTGTGTGTGTGTGTGTGTGTGTGTGTGTGTGTGTGTGTGTGTGTGTGTGTGTGTGTGTGTGTGTGTGTGTGTGTGTGTGTGTGTGTGTGTGTGTGTGTGTGTGTGTGTGTGTTCCATATATATCTGGGGGTCATCTAGTGTTTCATTATTAAAGGGAAAGTCTAATGGGATAGTCTAATCTTTTCCTCTGTTGAACTGACTTGAACTGTTTCTAACTTAGCTCTCATTCAATAGCCATTAGCTTAGCGCTCATTT
>JAOPHQ010006675.1:40000-41351 GCA_030340625.1 Merluccius polli
CGGAAACCACGTTTACATCCGTAAAGTTCTACCAGGACACGTCTCGCAGCGCTTCCTTCTTCTGAGGAGCGCTCTTCATGGAGGACCAACCACCGCCAGAGGAGCATGGCCATCTCTCCATACCTCTCGTATTAGAGACCTCTTGGATTGACCAACTACGCATTTCAAAGAGACATTTCGTTGATAACTTCATATTAAAAACAGGCTCATTTATTTTTATTGGCTTAGACATTAGCTGGTCGCACAGCCAGACCGTTAAGTCGGCCTATGAGAGGTCTGTGGGTGGAAACGGCGACGCCCCGTGTGGACAGAAGACGTACTGCACATTAAAGCAATCAAAGATTTAGCAAATGCGACCCAATTGAAATCCCGTGCGACCCACCGGTGGGTCGCGACCCATAGCTTTAGAGTGACCTCACTGTGTTACTGTGTTACTAGGCATGTCTGGTCTGGTCTGGTCTGGTCTGGTCTGGTGTGGTCTGGTCTGGTCTGGTCTGGTGTGGTCTGGTCTGGTCTGGTTCAGAGGAACATCTCCTTGTTGATCCACATGAGGGTGCGTGTGTCGTTGGGTTTACACTCGTACTCGATGCTGTTGAAGCTGTTCCCCCACTGGCAGTGGTCTCTCTTGTTGTAGTTGTAGAACTTCACCTGCCACACCGTCTCCAGGCAGCCGGCCTCTGTGAACTGAAGCACAGCCTGGTTTACAGCCTGGTTTAAACCTGGTTTACAACCTGGTTTAAACCTGGTTAACAGCCTGGTTTACAACCCGGTTTACAACCTGTTTTACAGCCTAGTTTACAACCTGGTTTACAGCCTGGTTTACAGCCTGGTTTACAACCTGGTTTACAACCGATTTACAGCCTAGTTTACAACCTGGTTTACAGCCTGGTTTACAGCCTAGTTTACAACCTGGTTTACAGCCTGGTTTAAACCTGGTTTACAGCCTGGTTTACAACCCGGTTTACAACCTGTTTTACAGCCTAGTTTACAACCTGGTTTACAGCCTGGTTTACAACCTGGTTTAAACCTGGTTTATAACCTGGTTTACAACCTGGTTTACAGCCTGGTTTACAACCTGGTTTACAGCCTGGTTTACAGCCTGGTTTACAGCCTAGTTTACAACCTGGTTTACAACCTGGTTTAAACCTGGTTTACAGCCTGGTTTACAACCTGGTTTAAACCTGGTTTATAACCTGGTTTACAGCCTGGTTTATAACCTGGTTTACAGCCCAGTTTACAGCCCGGTTTAAACCTGGTTTCTAAAGTGTGTCTCTTCCTCACCTGGATGCTGATCTGGACCGGCTGGCGTTCTCCACTCTTGGTGTGGGCGACGCCCTCAGTGTCATACTGA
>JAOPHQ010006676.1:0-30000 GCA_030340625.1 Merluccius polli
ATGAGCAATGATTCCAAATGAATATACATATATATATATATATATATATATATATATATATATATATATATATATATATATATATATATATATATATGTGTGCTATTTTGATATTGTATACTACTTGGGTACTCTCATATTATTGCTACGCACTATTCTTTTTACCAAAGACACGTAAAAATGTGTCGTCTTCTAAGGAGAGAGAGAGAGAGAGAGGGGGGGGGGGGTGGAGATGGAAAGAGAGAGAGAGAGAGAGAGAAGAGAGAGAGAGAGAGAGAGAGAGAGAGAGAGAGAGAGAGAGAGAGAGAGAGAGAGAGAGAGAGAGAGAGAGAGAGAGAGAGAGAGAGAGAGAGAGAGAGAGAGAGAGAGAGAGAGAGAGAGAGGGGCGGGGGGGGGGAAGAGAGATAAGAGTAGATGTACACTTGCTGTCTGGTCATTTCTTATCAAAGTCATCAGCAGCATCCTGACATGAAATTCCATATATGTGTGTGTGTGTGTGTGTGTGTGTGTGTCTGTCTCTGTGTGTGTGTAGTGTTCAATAATTCAGTAGCAGGAAGGTGAGGGAGGTGGGGGAAGGGTGGTGGGGGATGTCTTGTCATGTCTCTGATTTCCTGCCCCAACCATGTTTCTCCACCACGGCACTGGTGTCTGTTGGGGGTGAGGGTGCTGTCTACGGGTGCAGCACCACCCCCCCCCCCCCCCCCCCCCCCCCCCCCCCCCCCCCCCCTCTTCCCACCAAACCCCCCCCCCCCCCCTCTTCCCCTCCCAAAACCCCTGTGAAAAAAAAGAAAGAAAGAAAGAAAGAAAGAGGGAGAGGGAGGCAGGGAGGGAGTGAGAGAGAGAGCGAGAGTTAAGTGCTGCCTGTTTCTTCACAGTCCTATTGATTTTTGTCCGACTGTCTGCACTAGGTCTTATCTCCCAGGGCTACCCACCATTACCTGATATGTCACTCACTGTGTGTATGTTTGTATGTTCTGCATGTTGTGTAGCTTGCTGTCTTTTCATTTTGTCAACGTACACAGATGTGCAACTATCGTTTTTCTTTTTCACTTTTGTTTCTTCGACCCCCCCCCCCCCCCCCACACACACACACACACACACACACACACCCAAATGATAGAAGATACTTCGGAGCTGGCGCATGGTGAGATTGTGTTTGAGACCATAAGGATTTTTTTGTGCTGTGTTGTGTTTGTTGTCATCGGAGACAACATCCCGGGGTGTGTTTGGTCGGGCTGCAGCGGTGCTCCGACCGGGCTGTGTGGGTCGGCCCTGGGGCGCTCAGCACCACGGACAGCGCGCTGCACAGCTACTCGCCATGAGGGGAAGGGGGATGGAAGATGAGAGAAGACGTAACACGAAAGACTCATCTTTTGGCTGCATCCGCTGGCCCGGCTCCTCTAATTGTACGGTGTCTCATCCTACAAACTTTTACGTTGACTATTTACAGGTATGGTGTCATACAGAGGTTTTTTTTTCCCTGTAACAAAGACAACTGTGCATGGATGATTGGGTGTCATATTTGTCATTGGGTGTCCTATTTGTCAAGCATGCTGTATCCATGCATAAGTATATTTCTACATAGGTTTATAAATGGTATGCTTTAGCTGGTAATATACACACACTGTGGAAACTGTGAAATCACGATTGTTATTAGCTACTTTCACTGGCACACTGGAATCCAATCTCTTGGCTGCCTTCTCATTGGTCAAAATGTGTCTGGCTAGATCTGATTGGATGCCCTTTCTCTATTGTATAACCCCTGGACAGATAGAGTTATACTGTCAGAGCAAATGAAAGATTAAATATGCCACACACAGTCAGACACGCACGCGCGCACGCGCACACGCACACACACACACACACACACACACACACACACACACACACACACTCTCTCGGGTCCAAACCAACAGAGGAATGCTGACTGCTATATCCACATTTCCCCTTCGATAGCATGCGGCACAATAAAATCCCTACCTCTGTGATTTAAAAATGTCAAACCATCACCTGCTGATCCCTGCCTCCCCACACAAATGCACGCGCGCACACACACACACACACACGGTGAGTGCAGCACTGTTTGTTGTGTTTCTTTTTACTGCTTAAATGTTTTGTTGTTGTTTTTGTCAGATGGTGGCAAAGGGTGTCCTCCTTAAAGTCACAGCTGATTGGCTGATAGCAGGCAGTCTTACCAGTGCTGTCCCCCAGGCTTTGAATTTCTCTTTTTCCGCCCACACACATCTGAACGAATGGGATCAAATGCATAGCTTCGAGTTAACATAAATGGCTCTCGATAAATAACACTTTTTTTTTTTATCATGGCTCACTAACTTTGTCTTACGTTTGTCTTATATACAGTTTTACAATTTGTATTCCACGTCACATGTCACACATCACACACATGTGTGTGAAGTGGAAGTATGGCAAGCTGGAATCAAAGTAGGATTAGCTTACTAGATGGAGCAAAAGCACAAAAAAAAGCATTTCGATATTCGTTATAAAAGCAAAAGTTCAATCAGGAGACGACGATATTCCCCTTCTAGTTCTCGTGGCTCTATGTCTGGGTTCTTATGCTGCGTTCGACGGCAATGGGATGTGGGACTTATCCTACCTGAAGTCTACTAGCTCCTACTTCAAAGCGTTCCAGGTAATTGAAGTGGAATGTAAACAGAAAACATGGACGACCGCAGTCTCTTTAGAGGAATTATTACAATTGTATCAATAACACATTGATTAACATATTGTCCAGCACTGGGTAACGATATATGGCGGTGTTAGAGATGTTCTGGCGCCGTATGAAAGCTTGCCATATCGCTAAGGTATATTTACATATCTTCATGCTAACAGAATAATGACATAATTTCACGCCATAATATGAAAAACAAGTTGTGTTAAAATTGCAGTGTCTAAAACAACCCTACACTCACAAAAGTAAAGTTTATAGCCTATTCGTTCTCACAACGTGTGATTCCATGGGCGCCGCCATTTTGCTCCGACGTAATTGTGGCGAAGTCGGGGGAGGTCGAGCTCCTCCGACTTCGCCAGTTGGAGGTTCCACTTCGACAGGCATTCCAGTGCACTTTTCTTAGTTGGAGGTAGGATAAGTCCCACATCCCATATGCCGTCGAACGCAGCATTAGTTCCCACACTGTCATTGCAAGCCCCTCCCCTTTATCTCAACCAATCAGGACCTCATGCATTAATAGCAGTACAATTGCGCGCCAATGCAAAGCGTTTATATACACAGCTCTCATTCAATCCTGTCTCTGTTCTTTCCATTGCGAGATGGCGTCCTCCAGGGCCGGGGTCCATCTATAGTCACCACCACCACCAGTGTCTAGACACCATCTCCCGGCAGACTTCTCTCCATGAATAATAATTTGATGGTGTCTAATCGCCAAATGCGTTGTCAATAAAAACACTTTATATTAAGGTCCTTGTAATAACCATTAATTAATAGGTAATAAGGCCCTTGTAAGTCCTTACAAGATGCTTATTAACATTATTGTGTGTTTATAAGCCTATATAAGTGTTAATAATGGCATTATAATACAGTTAATAGCAGGCTATAACACATTTATAAGCGCTTATAAGAAACTTGTTAACAGTTTGCAAATGCAAGAACATTAATAAAAGCCTCATGAGTATCTTATAATTGTTCATAATAGCATTACAAACACCCATAACCCCCCATTACGTCTTTGCCATGCCTTTATTAATCTTCTTTTGTTTGCTTATTGATATTAAAATATACTTTATTGCTCATCTATTATAAGTTAACTATGCACTTGTTAACAGTTAACTATGCTTTTTGCAGCTACCGGATCTAAAGCGAGAACAATGCCTTATTAAGTCTAATAAATATTTCATTATGTGTTAATTACTGGTTAATGATTTTCACAACCTCCACATCTAGAATGTGGTGAAGGCTGATATAATGGGAAGAAAAAGAGGCAAAGAACTAACAAAACGATTCCTTTGTGTTTGACTATTCAAACTAACTCACGTCACTTGTGTTCAAGAGAAGGACGTTTGTATTGAAAGCGGCGCCTGAGTGTAAAGATGCTCTATGAGGGGGGCCTGTGCTCAAAAAGAAACCGGGGACACATAGGAGAGCAAAGATAAAAGTGAAAGAGTGCCATGCCCAAGGGTTGGAGCAGCGCAGTGTGTGCTGTCCAGGGTGCTGAACATTTGCCCATCAGCCACAACAGGCAGCTGAATGGCAATGGGGAAATGTGTGTGGTACTGGTGACTATCTAATGATCTGTGGCTAAGCGTGAAGGGATTTGGGTGAGGGTGAAGGTGTGCAGAGTCAGACCATACATCCACCATCTTGGCTGTGGCATGAGAGACTCATGAGTCATGACACACACACACACACACACACACACACACACACACACACAAACACTCATACACAATATTCTCTCTGTTCTCTGTTTTTTTTTTTTACAAAAATGACCATTGTCTTAACTGTAGTCATGCACTGCATGCAAACCAAATGGACACACATTTGTCAAATGGAGAATAGAGTGAGGGAGAGCGTTCATTTTCGGTGAAGAGTGAATAAATTAAGCAGTAAATGTGAAATGTGTTTGTTTGTTTGGTATACTCGTTTTCCTCTGTATGAGCCACTCCACTCCTGAAACTGAAGCTAGATAACTAAGCCTTAAGCCTCTCCGGTCCATGTATATTGTGTGTGTGTGTGTGTGTGTGTGTGTGTGTGTGTGTGTGCTCTCTCTGGCTTTCTATTCACTGTGTGCTCAAAACCAAGACAATGTGAAGAAAGAAAACCTGTACCTGACCTGTGAGCTGTTCTCCGTTGACACACGTTCACTTAATCTCTTAACAACGCCAAGTCATAATACGATTAAGGGCACTTTTCACACTATTGTGGTCATCGGAGAGCAACTGAATGTCCCCCACCGGCCCACCCACCCTAAATGAGTTTTTTCACCCCTCAAATGCGCTAAGAGCACAGTAAAAAGAAAAACACAAGCACACACACACACACACACACACACACACACACACGCATGCACGTGCGCACACAGATGGCTGTGCTACCGATGCTCTTTGACGGCATAGCAGATACGGTCCTAGCGGATAAGCGGCGTCAACGGAGACCTCGATAACGTCTCAAACCGCTCAGATGCACTTCATCACCCCAACGAGAGCCGCCGCAAATAGCGAATGAAACACGCGGTCAGGGAGAGTACATGGTTTTGCCTCTGCCTGGCTACAGCAGCGGATACGGGAACAGATGGGGGGGCTATATTGGTGGGTGTTGGTGCTTATGATGCAGGTTTTGTATGATACCCACCCCCCCACCGGTGTGCTGTTTTTACAGGAGCAGCTGAGGAGACTTTGCCTGAAGCGGTGCGGAAGCAGACTGCAAAATAGACATGGTGATTAATTTCGCCAAGGCAGCCGTTCTTTAACTGAAATACCACCATTTCCAAAGTGGAGGTGCGGCTGGGGATATGTTAACATTGAAGCGGTGTTGTTGCCTTGAGCCGAAACACTGGTTCTATGCAACACTTAAAAACTGCTTTTGGTACTTTTTTCGTTGAACAATAATAATAGTTGACAATACATGGGAATTGGGCGTATGATCTGTGGGACCCTGCGTATTTAACGGAGATGAATCTGCTGTGTGACAAGAGAAGCCCCCTAAAATGTTACTCAAGGTTGTTTTTCTTAAAACTGGGATACAATGTGGAGAATGTGCTCCTGTGTGGGACTCTAAATATCACACTTAGCGCTAGTTGGGGTTTTCTGTTTCTTTATATTTTTTTATTTAACAAAACTACAACGAAGCTACACATTTTGTCATGTCAGGACACAAGAGATTTTAATCTCAAAAGGCTCTCTGGGTAAAATAAAGGTAAAATAAATGAAAACACCACCAAGCTGCAACCCTGACCATCTGTTTGTTGGCGGTAGGTGCTGGCCACATTATTTCTTTAGCCGGTTCATCCTCATGTGATGTATCTCCTGGTTGACGGTTGTACAGCCATAGGCTGGAGCGGGGCGGCCATTCGAATCCCGAGCCAAATCTGTGTTGTTTCCATTGCTGATTGTGAATAATGGCGACGCTCCATAGGAGGCAAATCTACACCCTCATAACGGTCATGTGTAAACCAATGGGTGATGTCACGGATGCCATATTTCCATATTTTGTACAGTCTATGCTCCCCACCTACAGGCCATACTTTGGCCATTACAGAGGCAAGTGAAAGAGTGACCTTGTGTTTGTGTATGTGGGCGTGAGAGTCGATAATCAGTGTCTATGAAGTAATGTTGGGCTGCTTTTGAGGCATTTCAGTTTCCTTAGTGCCGGCTATCGATTTGTTTGGTTATTTTTGCATGACCCTTCACCGTGCCCTTAACACGACGTTCCTGAGTGTGTGTGTGTGTCTGGACGGTACACAATGCAGCCTTCACTTGCTCTCCACAATTCACCAGGCTGTTAGACTTTGTGTTTACCCTTCATCTTTTTTTTTGTGGTAATTATAGGCTTAAGAGGACAATATGTGTCAGGCATGTGTTGTCATTAGTTTAGTTAGTTTGCGCGCATATTCATGTGAAACCTAAACGTCTATCTTGGGAACAAGTTGACAGACCTCTAGGTTACATTGTAGCGGCCACAGTTCACCGAGTGGAGACCGGTCTGTTACTCGGTGATAATGTAATCCAATCGAATACTCCAGAATCCCCTTGTTCACTGGGTCCTCGCATGCAAACACCATAGTTTTAAATAGGCACGAGGACACCGTAGGGCACGTCCACACGCACACAGACACACACAGACACAGACACAGACACACACACACACACACACACACACACACACACACACACGGGTACAGTAGGACGTCCCTCTCTGTCTACCTTGGGTGCAGACCCACAGGGGCAGGTGGCTGTGATAGTGTAATGACAGATTAATGACACGAGAATAAAATGTGCTTTGGGAAGGATTAAGCGGCCTTTGGTTGTGTGTGTGTGTGTGTGTGTGTGTGTGTGTGCGTGTCCTTGTGCGTGCATGCGTGCGTGATATAGCCGACTTGAGTTGTCATTTATTTTCTCTGCTGATCCTGTCAATCTGAAATCCCTTGTCTTGTGTGTTGGCCACACCGCCAACACACACACACACACACACACACACACACACACACACTCACACACACACACTCACTATATCTGTTTCAGATGAGGGCATCTATCACAGGGGTCCCTTTACACACTAAATGAGCTTTAATTGCAACTGCCACAGAAAGGATTCTATCTCTCCTCATTTAGTCACACCTCCACAGAGAGAGAGAGAGAGAGAGATGGAGAGGTGGGAGGGAGGGAGAGAGAGATGGGGACACTTTCCCTCCGCCCCACCTCTCCGTCTTTGCCTCGCCCGATGCTGTTGGAACGCAGCCTTTCTTGGGTCGTCGGGGATGGGTTCACACTGTGCCGGAATTACATATTCTCATAGCTGGTGTGTGTGTGTATGTGTGTGTGTGTGTGTGTGTGTGTGTGGGGGGGGGCTTTCTAGCCAATGGAGACACGCATGCGTGCACACACAGAGCAGAGAGGTAGGACGTCCCTCTGAAAACTTTTTAGTTCAGTTTTGAGGGAGTAAGCGAGGTCAGTGCACTGGGATGGTGTACTTCATGCTATGCTGCAGATGTACTCGCATTGTCTTCACCACCAACAGGCCGCTCTGCTCTGGGGGTTATAGTTTTTATGGACACTGCATGGAGGGTTAGATCAATGGAGATATGCTTAATATAGTATATTATATGTTTATACTATATAATATACTAGGTTTATTATTGGTGCAGTGTGGTCCGAACAGATAACACTAAACATGACCTTGTAGAACTGTCTGAGAGACTAGGCAGCTCACACCTTACAGACACACACACACACATGCATGCGCGCACACACACATGCACACACACACACACACACACACACACACACACACACACACACACACACACACACACACACACACACACACAGTATTTACACATACAAAGAGAAATGCAGACCCATTTAATGATATGCCATATTCTTCACACCTGTGCACGAGTGTGCGCGCACACACACACACACACACACACACTCATACACACACACAAACACACACACACACACACTGACAAGCACACTAGGTGTCTGCAGGTGAGGTTGGGGGACAGTTGATCCCCAGACAGATTAGGCCGCAATCAGAATTCTCCTCAGGTCAGTCCCTAGGATCTCTCTCTCACTCACACACAAACACACTCACACACACACACACACACACACACACGTACAAGCACACACACACACACACACGCACACATGCTTTTTGAGCTCAAAAGTCACAGGCTTTTCATTTGTCCAGACGCAGAGAAATCAGGTTGGCTTAGTTGCCAGTAGTTGAGGAAATATCAACACATCAGCTTCACTAGGCAGTCCAACTAACGCTACTTCAGCTGTGTTTCCAGGAAGAGCTGAATTTATAATACATTTTTTCCAAATCTACAATACAAAATGTTTGGGTCACACCATGGTTATGCAAAACACGCCAGGAGCACTCTGCAGCAACCATGTTTAACATTTGAATAGAAGGAAACACAAACTATACTTGTTAGTATTATTGGTATTTGTTAATCTCAGATTATTTTTTATCAATAAAACTCTAGTGTAGTGTACTGTAGTGTGACCTGGCTTTCCTGTACCAGTTTCAATATGTGTGATGTGATCTGTGGACACACTAACACGATTAACTGAATGTCTCCAAAACAGAACAGGATGTTGAGCTTGTATTAAAGTTTAGTTTTTGTTGGATGTACTTTAAAAAGTTACACACATTTCTCAATATTAAATAATAATGCTTTGGAATAATCCTTTTCTCTAACTCTTTCTTGTCCTTACAGATTCTCGTTTCACCTTCACGTCCTTCTGTCTACTTTGTCCCAAACCGCGCAAATCTCACTCTCTAAATGATCTTTGTGCTCATTTCCATCACCATGACCTTACAAGGCCCAGCGGTTATTCTCTGTATGCGTCGCTTAGTTGTTATCGCACAGCCATACTTTTTTTTTCATTTTGGGTAATGAACAAAAGTACAATCATTATGAGTTCTGTAATACTTTGTGGTAGCTGAATGAGAAATATATGATGACCTCTAAAGATGTACTTTTTCTGTCTTTTGTTCTGTCTGTCTGTCTGTCTTTCTTACGCTCTTCAAGATAATTGTCACTGAAATGTATTGTGTGTCTATGTGTCTATCCTATTCGATTTGCATTATCCTGATGCATTGTAGCAAACCAGGCTAGTCTAGTTTGCACTTCAATTGCATTGAGACAATTCTGAGAGCCTGACATACTTTCAATCTTTGGATTTTGGGAATTTCTTGCCAGCCTCTTTATCCTTTATCTTCCTCCTCTCATGGTGGACATCATGCTGTGTTCATAAGACACACTCTGTGACAGTGACCTGTTTTATAGGTCACTGTCACAGAGAGCGTCTTAGAAGCAAAAATGTCTTTGCGCGCGCACAGCTAACACATCCGTAGACACAAATTATTATTGCGAGCACTTTTACTGCACGTCTTCTTTTTGGCACTAAGTGGGCCGAGCCAGCCATGGCAACCAATTACGTTCAGGGATACAATGGCCAGTCACATTCAGGGATACAATGGCCATGGCGGGGGACCAAAAACCTGTGTTCCTGACTGTCCCAGGCTGTGACTGTCCTTTAAATAGGATTTAAAGGATTTTTTAATGGGCAAAGGTTCCAGGTTGCTAATGAATATTAATTTTGAGACAGTTGGTAATTTGTCTTGTGTCTATCTGATAGGCTGTGATGCGACCTTGCTCCACAGGGGTCTAGCTAATTGGCTTTATACCATTATGCAGGCATGACCAATCATAAACAATAGGCTATCAATACAATGATTCGATTCCCTATTCCAGTAGCCTATAGGCTTTATGCCGAGCGTCACATGACCAAACCGGAAAACAGGTCTCCTGACTTCCACTTGTCGGAAAAGCCGGTAGCAGCGGTAGGAACTGACGGCGACAGCTATTGACTTGGCCTAGCTAACCTAGCTAGCCCTTTTTACTGTTGGCGTTTTATTTGATTTTAACATCTGAATGTTAGTGAGAAGAAAAGATGGATGAAAAAAAAACAGCGGTTAAAGCTAGCGTGTGTGTCCGGGAGAGGGCTGCTCTCCTCGGACACATTACTCTGAAGCCCCGGTGACGGTCTGGAAGTGTGGATTAATAAATAAAATAATGTGAGCGCAGTACAGCAGACCTGAACCGGTTGTGATGAGACTGTTTCGCAGAATGCGGAAGTATGTTGCGCATAACCCCTATTGACTTGTGTGGGGGTGGTTTACCAAAGCTTAAAGGTCTCATTGCATCGTTTTTTCGATAATTTTGCAGTGGTCTCTAGTATTAATGAATGCCCTGTGAGCCGGTTTTGTTGAAAACAATGCTCTGGTGCGCCTGTTTCAGGCTGTTCTAGTTTGGGGGAGGTGGGCGGGGAAGAACGAGAGGTTTTCTTGCTCTTCATGAATATTCATGACATTTAAATTACTTGCCTCTGATTGGCTAACAGCACTGTCCGTCACAGTGATGTTAGCCAATCAGAGGCGAGTGATCCCTCTAGTGCGTTATCAACACTTCACCTGGCTCAGTTCTGTCAACTTTACCGCGCTACGAACTGATGCACAAAATGTCTTCGGGGATACAGTCTCATGTGTTTGAACGTGGAGAATATGAACATGCTATTTTGTAACAGAAACCTTAGGTGGAAAAGTGTATTGTTTTACTTACAGTGAGCGGTCGATTGTTGCGACGGTACAGAATCAGGTTTAGGGACTTCCCATACCCGTATGAATTAATGAGACGTCACGTAGCGCCCCGCAAGAAGAACATCATTCATTCAAGCCATGTACTGTTTTCTCGACCGCTCTGCCCTGTCAAATGATATGGAGGGGTTTACTAGTTCTGCCATCGGAGAACGCTTCGTCTTTTGCCACCCGGAAGAACGTGTATTGTTGTTGTGACGTCATGGTGATTTGTCGTATACTGTTTTCCTGAGGGCGGTCTCAAGCATAGACATGTCTCTGGTGTCCATGGTTCTGACTTCCTCATCTGTCTATGTTCTTACATTGGCTAATGCATGCAATGGGGGTAGAAGAACGTTTTCCACGTGCAGCATGCATATGCAACTAGGAGTGACCTATCATATTCCAAAAGGAGCAAGTAAAAACGGTTTACCGGTGAAGTACATCTTTAAAACACATCATAGTAAACCGTTGGGCATGTACTGCCCAATCTCTTGTATCTGATATACTATCAGATATTTTGTTAATATATGGACCGCCAAACAGAGCCGTTTCTAGGCATATGCGGAGTATGCGGCTGCATAGGGCCCCGCCGCCACCAGGGGGCCCCCCAATCCCGCGGTCGCACCGCCCCCCCCCCGTCGGCACTAGGTCCGGGTGGGTTATGATTGCGCTCGCACCCCCCCCTCCGTCGGCCGTAGGTCCGGGTGGGTTATGCTCGCGCTCGCACCCCCCCCCCCCGTCAGACATGATAACATATGGGCCCCAAAATTTTTATCTCGCATAGGGCCGCCAAACTACAAATGTCCCCGTTTTTCATTTCAGAAACGTTACCATGCCATGGCTGGCTCCGCCCACTTAGTGCCAAAAAGAAAACCACCTTTGCGAGCAGACAAATATCAGAGCAAACAGGAAAACACTTCGTGAGCAAAGACATAATTTGTGCGCATGGAGGCATCGGGTGCATGCTGCTTCACTGTATGTGCATGCTCAGTGAATGATTTTCTCCTCGCAGGCTTCATTATTGCTCTCACAAGTAGAGAAGTACTGCGCAATAATCATTTATGTGCACAGATGTGTCAGTTGTGCGCGCGCAAAGTCATTTGTGCTCTCGATTTTTGGCAGTGATATGCCGCCATTAATGCGCCAGAACATGGAGGGTGTCCTAAGCTGGGGGTCTGTCTGTCTGGCCCGACTGGTTGTAGTTTGTGACGATCACATGTTCAGTGTGTTTGTCATGTGTGGGTGTGGGTCTACATGTGGCAACATTAAGTCTGAGCTTGGCTTCCAAGCGTAGGCAAACTCTAGAAGTAAACTAATGTGCACACACACACACACACACCCACACAGAAACCCATACACACACACACACACACACACACACACAAATACACGAAACAGAAACACACACACACAGAGGAATCGCCCGCTTGAGGATTCTTAAGCTTCTTCATGTCATCTTTGAGTCAAAATTCTCTTTGAGGCTGTAAATTGAATAATTCAAGAACAAAATATTTCATACTGAGATTCAATTGCCGTTTTTAGTTTGCCACCGCACACACATTTCCCCCGACTCCATCTGGTCAACACATGACCAATCGTCCAGGGAAACAACCCTATGTGCACGCAAACGGCTCATTCCTGATTGGTTGAAATGAGTCCACCAGCATTTTGCACAGCCGGGCTTGGGTGCTGCTGTTCCCGTGTCTGCTCTCCTCTCTTCCTTCTGTGTTTCTGTTTTTCTCTTTATCTTTCAAGAGTTTAGTGTTAAAGCCGTTTAAAGTTACTGTAGGTAAGATTCAGGAGCTATAATTTCAGTGTAACTTGTTAGAGATGCCATAACCGTCCGTCTATAGTGAAACGCGCTGTGAGAATATCAGCATATCTGTATAAGACATTCTACATTTCAGACCTCTCCGGGCAAATTTCTGACCAATCAGGGCATCTCTTCCCTGATTGATTCAGTGAATCGATCTTGCCTGTCAATCACAGATACGTCAAATGCTACACTTCTCAATGGGGTAGGAGGGAGGGAGGGCCATTTTGTTTGGGTTGTGTATTTTCAAAATGTTTCTGCTCTTTTCCACTCTCTCTCTCTCTCTCTCTCTCTCTCTCTCTCTCTCTCTCTTTACAACACTCGAATCTGACCTATACAGCAGCTTTAATGAACATCATTTTTTACTCACGTTTGAGTTGTGTTGTTTGTGTCCTGTGTGCGTCTAATCGGAGGTGATGTGTGCTCATGTCTCTGTTTAGGTACGACTACCAGGAGCTGCTGCACAACTCCAGCTTCTGCCTGGTGCCTCGGGGCCGACGCCTGGGGTCCTTCCGCTTCCTGGAGGCCTTGCAGGTCTGTCTCTCACTCTCTCTCCCTCTCTCTCTCTCTCTCTCTCTCTCTCTCTCTCTCTCTCTCTCTCTCTCTCTCTCTCTCTCTCCCTCTCTGTCTGTCTGTCTCTCCCTCTCTGTCTGTCTGTCTGTCTCTCTCTCCCTCTTTCTCTCTCTCCCTCTTTCTCTCCTTTCTCTCTATCTCCCGCTTTCCCTCCTTCTCTGTCTCTGTCTCTGTCTCTGTCTGTCTCTGTCTGTCTCTCTCTCTCTCTCTCTCTCTCTCTCTCACCCTTTTCCTCTCCCTGTTTCGCTCCTTCTATATCGCTCTCCTTCTTTCACACTCTCTCTTTCTCTGACACTCCCTTGTGGTCTCTCCCTCTTACTTATGTGTGTGTGTGTGTGTGTGTGTGTGTGTGTGTGTGTGTGTGTGCGTATGCGTGTGTAAATGAGGAATTGCACCCCCCCCCCGGCCTACACTTCCCATCAGTTGATCTTATTGCTATTGACAAACTGTCTTCCGCCCGCATACAAAAAAACTATTTCTTTGCCTAGAGGGAGCATGAGAGTTTTTACTCCATCCAACACAAAAGACATCCTACGGGTTCATTCCCATATTGTTGCGCAAGTCGTGTTTTACATTTTGTCTTCAGAGGTTAGGTCGGATAACATAACGGCTTGTACAAATCTTACAGGATTTGATGAGTAAATGTTATGTCTAGCATTTCTCCAAACGGGACTGGGGATTTGAGGTAGGTGTTCAAATACAGATGAGATACAGGTCTGTGAAAGGACCCACTGTGTCTGCAAAGCCACCGTCCGTTGAATCGTTCATTTCCGATTAACCACAGTGTCCTCTGATTGGTTCGATTGGATTGGTCGTGTTTTGGGAGTGAGCATTTGAGTGAGCATTAATGTAAGAGAATTTTCGGAAAATTTGGACGATCGATGTCATTGGTTCTCGGCGTTCTCCACACAGAGTTCTCCATTAGTCCAAATAGTCATGACTTTTTAGTTGTTGTTTTACTTCCTGGAAACGGAGTTGATGTTGCAGGCCGCAAAGCTGTACTCGCTTTCAATAGAAAATAGCCAAGCGTGACGTTTCCCCTTTAATATGGATTTTGAAGGATTCCTTGACTTGCTTTATGCCCCCGCACCACCCCCCTACACACCAACACAATGGAGATGAAAGATGAACGGCATGGGTTTAAAAGAACCACATTGGACATGTTGGTTTATACTCAGTTCATGTCGTATGAACAGCAGGTGTCTTGGCACCAGCCCCCAGTACACCGTCTGAACCGGTCTGATAAAAGTGTGGTGTGGGGCAAATGAAAGCAGACATATATGTGGATGCTAATGCATGACTATAAATGAAACGGTTCGCTTGTTTGGCGAGTATGTGCCGCAAGTACGCTGTAGCACTTAACCCCGCGACCTGTGGCTTTAAAGGTCTTGTCGTGCGGGGAAACATGTTGCTTGACCCGATTTGCTTTTGCACATCCAAGCTGAATGGTTTCCATCAAGCCTATGGGCTGATGGGCTGCGTTTTGTTCATCTCTTGGGGAAGGGGGGGGGGGGGGGGGGGGGGGGTCTTTTCACACAGTCGACATTAAAAGCCATTCTAGGATCCGTACGGACTGAACCATCGTCTTGCTGGGGGAAACCAGGAAACACACATTGCAACAAACTCCCTCTTTTGGGAATTTGCGTGAGAAGAGGACACTAGTGAAGTCAATTTGGAGAAGAGAGCCATGTTAGCTATGCGGTAATGGAAAGTGAATCAACAGACCAAACTTCTCAGCAGGAATTAGCATTGTCACATGCTCGACATTTAGGTAATCGCCTCTAATCTCTGAACTTCTTTTCATTCAAAGTCATGTCTTGAACTTTAAAGAAATGAAAAGCAATGAAAAATGAAAAAAAATGATAAAGATTTGCATATATATAGATATATATCTATATATATATAGATATACAAGGGATAATCCACGACAAGGTGTATAAAAAAATAATGCACGAAACCCTTAGCCCCAATGAAGTTATTATTATTATTATTATTATTATTATTATTATTATTATTATTTATTTATTTATTTATTTATAGTTTATACCATGACCACTTCAGTCGATAAAAATATAAGGGTGTTCATATTTTGTCTCAAAAGTACAACTTTTAGCTCGCACTACTTTGTGTGTGCCGGTAAACAAAGACACACACATAAACATATATGAACATCATTTTTTACTCACGTACATGTCAACATATATATATATATATATCAAAACAATTTTTATTGAGATAAAATATCAGACTACTTTATAGTGCTACTGCTATATAGTAGCCTGATATCAGACTACTTTATAGTACTAGTGCTATATAGTAGCCTGATATCAGAGTAGCCTACTTTATAGTGCTAGTGCTATATAGTAGCCTGATAACAGACTACTTTATAGTGCTAGTGCTATATAGTAGCCTGATAACAGACTACTTTATAGTGCTAGTGCTATATAGTATCCTGATAACTCGTTACTCCATTTCCATCTTCGGTGTGACATCACCTCCACTCTAACCGGTTTCCATGGGGGACGGGGATTCGATTTTCCCAAACCAATGACTAGAGATCAACGTATCCGCCTGAATCTAGCGTAATTTTAAGTCGAACCTGATGCGTAGCCATGCCAACATACTGGATTTGTCAGGGTTTTAAGAGCAAAGTAAAAACAAACTACGATTAAGAAGACGTGCCTCAACATACCTCTATTTAGAACAGCCTTGATAGCAGCGTCCATCTTGTCTATAGTGGTCACCATTGTTGTTATTACTCCTCCTTGGATCCGCACAGCTTGACAACAGCTTGACAACGGCGTTAGTCCCGCCCGTGGTGCTGATTGGCTAATTGTTAGTCCCCCCGCGGCGCTCATTGGATAATCTCTTTTTTCAACCGAGAAACCACTGTTTCATATCACAATGCCAGACCAGAAAACTCTCCAACTCGGTGGAGCAGCTGGATTCAAAGGTCTGGACCCAGGCAAACTGCCCCTGACATAAACCATCCCCCCCTATGAAATTGAGCTGATGGTGGAAATGATTTATAACCAATGATTTCAAATAATTGTAAACAAAAGTTTTTATTTATTATCAAATGCACAGCATGCACACCACTGGGTCATTGTGGACAATGAAATGATTGTGACAAGGCGCAAAAATAGAAAAAGTTATACAAGTATAAAATATACACAAAAGTACACGAAGTAGTAGGGTTGAAGTGCAATTGATTGATTAAGTCTACTACTATTGCTATGAATACTCCTTAAATCTACCAATGATAAACTGGTTTTGAGTTTTGAGTTTTCCCCTGCGCAGGAACACAGAAAGGCCATTCCGGCAAAATAAAGAATAGCTCCTCCAGATAAAATAGCTAGCAGTCATTTATCCTCTGGGTATTAATGTAAAGAAAAAACATGGTTTGTTTTTCTTAAAATGTCGGAAGTCCAATTTGGAACTTGTTAGAAATGTCTGATCAGAGGAAACACCGGAAGATGAATGCCCCTGCAGTAGCAAATATAATATATATATATATAAATTAGCAATACATAACCCCACACACATGGCTTTTTGCCTACACTACACAGCGCATTTCTGTTTTGGATGACAGTAATAATTCTCCATTCAGTTTGCAATTTGAAACACCAAGGCATGCCCTGAGGTGTCTAGAAGAAGGAATCATTTTATCGATGTATGAGATGGAAAATTAGTAGCAAATGAAGGCTATTTTGTTCTTCGCCATGAATACGTTTCCTTACCTTGTATTTACTCTCAGTGCAGAACAAGTACAATCTTTGCACAGCCAGATTTACCCTTCTGTCAGTATATGCTTAAATGACTTCGAGCATACGCTATCTGAATGCAAGATGATGAAATGCCATGTAACCATTAAGTAAGACAATAAGACATTACTTTAGATAAGATACAATGACACTATTATTAAGGGGAAATTCATTGAACTTGCTGAATAAGATAAGCGACCACATCACTTAACGTATGACGTGTATGTGTGTGTGTGTGTTTGTGTCTGTCTGTCTGTCTGTCTCTCTCTCTGTGAGACCAGTGGATCCTTGCTGGACAAGTCACAGAGAAAATTAATGTTGTCTCTTAACTGAATCATCATGCGCTATCAGAGCATTCAGGCTCACGTATCGCATGCATGAAACCAGCCCTTAATGATGATGTTGTTGCTGTTGTTGTTGTTGTTGTGCTCCGTGTTGCTCTCTAGGCAGCGTGCATCCCTGTCATCCTGAGCAACGGCTGGGAGCTGCCCTTCTCCGAGGTCATCGACTGGAGGAAAGCTGCCATCCTGGGGGACGAGAGGCTGCTGCTACAGGTGGGCGCATGATGGATGGATGGGTGAAAGATGGATGGATGGACGGATGAATGGATGGGTGGATACAAGATGGATAGATAGATGAATGAATGAACCAGATGGATGGATGGATGGAAGAAAAATGGATGGATAAATGGATGGGTGAAAGAGGGATCGATGAAAGATGGATAAATGAAGGATGGATGGATGGGTGAAAGGTGGATGGATGAATGAATGGATGAAAAATGGACGGATGAACGGATAGGTGAAATAGGGTTGAATGGTGGATTGATGAATAGATGGATGGATGGATTAAAAACATGAAATAATAAATGGATGAAAGATGGATATGGATGAAAAATTTATCTCTCTCCCTCCCTCCCTCCCTCTCTCTCCCTCCCTCTCTCTCTCTCTCTCTCTCTCTCTCTCTCTCTCTCTCTCTCTCTCTCAAAAGCCGATGCCATCAAGCTACAGATATAGGATTTTCAGCAGGGGCTAATTCAGTCTCGATTGGGGCTTGAAAAGCCAACACACTCCATCCATGTCTTAATCCCCATCTCTATCTCCAGATCCTCTTTGGGTGAACACACAAAGACCCACCACTCTGCTCCAACCACACCAGTCCCTCAAACCACAGAATAGCGAGATTAATCCAATGGTACCAGAAATACCAGAAATATAACTACAGAGATGAGGGGGAGTCAAAAAAAAAAGTGAACGCATAAACTATTTATTGTACAAGTCGTTGTGGTTGCGGTTATCTGTGGGGCAACCGCCTTGGAGTGTGAATCTGTAAAAAAAGAATAATAGAAGAAATAGAAATGCTACATGCTAGATGTTCGGCCGCAGGAACCTTTGGTCTGCCCTTCACTTTGGTTTGGATACCATCTCCCCGTCTCGCTTATCCTGTCCTCCTCCGAGATATAATCACATTGGTCAGGCTGAGGGGACCGTCCCTAAGAAAAGTTTGATCTGCTCCATTGTTATTTGAAAACAAGTTGTGGTCATTTTATGCTAAGAAATGCTATTATTCATCGCATATGACTGTGGCATGATATAATCTAGCATGTTTCATATATGTTGGCTTTGTTTTGAAACAACACAGAAATGATTGACGTAGAAAAACAATGAGCACGGTTAGAATGAATGATAGCCTCTCTTTCCATAATGTGTGAAGGCATTGTTAATGATCATTACCAACTCTGCAAATAGTTTATTTAATAGGTTATTTTGGTCCTGCTCTGGGAATAGCAGTTCTAGGATTTCATATCACCTTTAGTTCCCTTTAGTATGCGGCCATGCTCAACACATGATATTACGTTCTATAATTATGGTCCATATGAGCACCAGCGACCCAGCTGACCTTTACTGGAGCTCATAGAGTGCACGTTATTAATAATGGACACTGTGTCTGCATTTTTATTTGTGCACACACACATTACTTAGTAATCAGGATATATATGTGACTCCCACCACACCGAACAGTAATAATTACTACTACTACTACTACTACTGTGAGTCAACAAAGGCCTTGAATGCTATTTTATGACATTTGGGTAAACTTACCAATATATACCAAAATGTATTTAATGGTGGGTAAGTGGATAATGCAATCATGATATAAAATACTAAATATGTGAAATATTTCTGAAAAAGTCTAGAAATAGACTTTAGAAATAGACTTAAGAAATAGTCTCACGACACCGGACCATCTACCGCCGCCTACCAATTGTCTGGGGATCTTTCTAAACGCAAGTGAGTTGCTAGACCGGCAGCGAGAACGGCCGCTAACAAACCTACAGCCCTTACATTTGACCAGAAATGACGCCTTACCGGAAAGGATGCTCCCCTCCCCATTCTCCTCCGTAATGAAACCATCTGGAAATATAGCGAATCACTTTGTAACACAGAGAGAGCTTTTTTACAACATTGTAAAACGATGTCCCCAGCAACGTTAGTTGTAATGCACGTGTTGCCGGTACGACAACAGCGTTTACAGGCACACGTGACTTCTGCGAGTCACCGCCCCGATACGAAGTGCCGCCCCAAAAGACTTTTGATTGGTTCTGCAATGCAGGTGTTTTTTTTTTAAACTCTCTTATGGTTTTCAACTAGTTTTAGCAACAAAACCTGGAAGATCTTCCTCAGTCTCTAGTTGAGCAAAGCGTGTAGAGACTGACTTGTCCCCCCTTGTTTGAAGCCTGCAATAGGCTAACACACAGCCGGCCAGCCAATCACATCCCAGAGGATCAAATTCCAGTCTTCTATGCTTTGCCACACAAAGTATTTAAAACTGAATATTTGTATGGTTAGACTGTAGCAGACTTAACAAGGCTTGACCGGGAATTATTACTACCTACAGAAAAGTTTGAAAAAAGTTTGTGATACAAACAGAAGGCACCTGCGGTAATCGATGACGCCACAAATGTAGTTATTTTGGTATCACACATAACCCCCAAGTGTTGTTTTATGCTTTGTGAAGACCGATAGCGTATTGTAAAACTCAAGTTTCATTTAATCTCGGCGGGGGATGTGAAAACACGTTTGCTCTAGTTCAGGGTTTCCTGTTCGATTGTATTTTCAACTTGGAAGTGTCATTCTGTGTGATGTCGTTCAGCTTACAGCGTACAAATACAACGCCAAAGTCACAGGATTTCCCCCAGAAAGTTGAGTCACATAAAGAATGTGCGTCCCACCTTACCCGATGGCCTCCCTACTGTTTAACTTAAATGAAAGACACACTCAATACACACTCAATCACTTTATATTCCCTGCTCGCATTGCCCTCGCTGTCACTCTCTTTCTATCTATTCATCTCTCTCTCCCCCTCTCTCTCTCTCTCTCTCTCTCTCTCTCTCTCTCTCTCTCTCCCTCTCTCTCTCGCTGGCAGTCATGCGCTCACACCACACTCTTAACGCCTGCTGAGGGGAGTAGAAATCAAATTAATTTCAATTACACCGTTCATCGCATGCAGTCCACAGATGCTTAAATATGGAGGGAGTTGACTTTTCCCCGCCCAACGAGAGCAGACGCTGCAAATGCACGCACGCACACACACACGCACACACACACACACACACACACACACACAAAACAAAAAGCACCCTGCAGAGAAGTCACGTAAACACCATTAGAGGCAATGGCGGTTGGGTAGAATCGGGTTGACACCAACATTGTTGTTACTGCATTATGTATACGCCAGGCTGGTAAAAACCAGTATGTGATAACAGAACATTATTAACATTATAGGCAAAAGTGTGTTCTGTTAAGCATTGAGGAACTTTATTACATCGTCCGTTTTGATTACATTTCTTAATGTCATATGCTAATTATAGGCTAACCGCATTATGCGCCGTCATTTCTTTATTTCTCATCTACGCTATCTGACCTCTCAATAGTTAAAACGCGCAGTTACTGTGCCACCGTTTTTTTTTTACTGCAGCCATGATGGGGTTATAGTAATTCATCCTAATAAAGCGATGTAGCACGCCTCCAATAAACTCTCGGTTATTTAAAAGCTAGAGGCGCCTCGCCTTTCCACCCGTATCACGACGCCCTCTGCCACATAGCTCCCATGGCCAGCGCCCCGCGGCCACGCTCCTCCACGCTCCTCCGCACTCCTCCACGCTCCTCCGCGCTCCTCCACGGACCAAATTGATTGTGCGAGAATAGGTCCCCGGTTGATTGGGTTGCGGCTGAACGGGTTTTCATCGTTCGCACACTTCAACACTTTAATAACTTTAACTTCACAATAACTTCAGACCGTTTTGAACCAGAAAAGGCGGCGCCGCGGCCAGAAGGCAGCAACAAGGGATCCAAGCGGATGACGTCGACGGCATTGTACCGTTGAAGCCTTCTAGCGTGGAAACGTTTTGGTTGTTTTGCGACTACACAATGGTTTTGGGATATCTTGTCCTCCGTTCGGCGGGGGTGACGACACCTATTAGTATGCTACAGCTAATCTGTTTCCTAGTTCCTGCATTCTTTCAAATGTGTTTCCCGTCAGGGCCACCACCGCCGCCGCCGTCATCCCCGCTCTGCTCATTGTGTTGACATTTCCAACAAATGGATCATCGCCGGGATGTCGCACGTTCCAATTTCCTTCCATTCAAACAACACACATCGGGTTATCACATATTGCGGGCCTTATCAGATCAGACTTTACACAACTCAGTTCCTGCCACAGTTAGCGGCGGTGGGGGGGAAACCGCCTCATTCAGTGTGTTAGCTTTGTGCGTACGTAAATCCTTGCCCTAGTCTTTTTGTGTGTTTGCTGCTATGAACAGACGGTGCTGCTAAAGCCTTAACCCTAAACCTGTCTGCCTGTCTGCGGTACTAAAGACCAGGCCCACCCAGACATGCTTAACCATGTCCATGATTTTCTTTCATAGAACTTTGTAAGAAATCGACATCTTTGACCTTCACAAACGCCCACCTGGACATGTGCACACATGCACACATGCACACACACACACACACACACACACACAGACTCAGACACACACACACTCACACACACACAGACTCGGACACACACACACACACAGACTCAGACACACACACACACACACACACGCACACACAGACTCAGACACACACACACACAGACTCAGACACACGCACACACACACTTAGACACACACACACACACAGACTCGGACACACACACACACACACAGACTCAGACACACACACACACGCACACACACTCTCTCTCTCTCTCTCTCTCTCAAAAAAAAAGATGTACAGCCATATAAAGTCACAGCCATATAATTATTATAAACAGTAATACTTTATATCAGCGGGACTTTATATCGATAATATACTTTATTATCTACACAGCCAGTAACAATGATGACTATTGAACGTCTGTGATGGCGACGCTGAGAGATTAGTGAAACGGCGAGTGGCGAGAGCGAGCAGTCGTTCCCCCAGCGTCATTTAATTCCGGCGTCTGGGAACACGCGAAAAATGCGACGGAAAAAGTGATCGATAAATCCGCGAACGTCCTTGACGTGCGTTAGGCCTACTTGTACTAAGCGAGAGCATGGCAAATGTTGAGCCATTTACGGCTGTCAAAATGTAACTGGGGCTTCCCTCCCCACTGTGAGGGGGGCCAGTGGGGGCTAAACCTCATCAACTAGGGGCCAACAGCCTTCAGCCAATATTGTTCAGCCATCTCAGATCGATACCAGGAAATCACTAAAGGCTTGGGCATGTTTATAGCTCAAGGCTTACGGCTACATTCCTCAGTTGAAGCTACAGGATTTTAAATACACGGTTGCACTTTATAACAGATTGCTTTTGTGTAATGTTTATTTTTTCATTTACAATTTTTATCCTTAAATTTGGGAGGCTAGGTTAGGGGGCATCATGAATATATGGCCTGTAAAGCCCTTTCAGACTGTAATTGACTGGGATTAATTGCTATACAAATATAATATAATACTTTACTTGAAATAAATGACCAGATATACTCTTTTGTGTTCGGGCAGACATTCATGTTAGGGCACGGACAGGGAACGCAGCATTTGATGCCATAGTGAGCCAACCCTGGGGTTAATAAAGGGAAAATAAAAAAATACAGAACCGACCCGCAAACCGTGACCAAGAACCGGGAAATCCACCTAACGTGAATTACCTGAGCCGTTACACCCCTATATATACACATACACATATATACACAGTTGTACCCAAAGCAGACACACATGGAGGAGAGCACACTTCAAACCAACTGCTGATGTCTATTTGCATGTACAGTATAGGCCACACCTTGGTGGACTATCTCCCGCCATATAATAGCTTTACTTTATGTAGGCAGTATAGAGGTTAAGTAGTGAGTACACCAAAGAGACCTGCCTTTCTGACCTTTTTGGCTAATGGGGTCTGACCCTGCTTCCCTGCATGCTTGCTCCACATACTCTGTCCCCCCCCCCTCTCTCTCTCTGTCTCTGTCTGTCTGTCTGTCTGTCTGTCTGTCTCTGTCTGTCTGTTTCTCTCTCTCTCTCCCACCCTCCTCACTCCCTGACACCTAACACCTACCCCCTTTTCTAAATGTGATCGTAGCCTTATATTCTCTACCACTTCTCCATCCCTCCCCTCCCTCCCTCCCTCCCTCCCCTCCCTCCCTATTTTCCTCTCCCCCTCTTCCAGGTGCCGTCCATCATCCGCTCGGTGGGCCTAGACAGGACCCTGGCACTGCGCCAACAGACTCAGTTCCTGTGGGACGCCTACTTCTCCTCTGTGGCTAAGATTGTGTCGACTACACTCGAGGTACGGGCAGCGGCGTAATGAAACAGAGGCCCCTTAATTGGAATTGTTTTATGGACTTCAGTGTTCTTAGTTGTTGTTGTTGTTGTTGTTGTTGTCGTTGTTGTTGTTGCTTTCATTGTAATCTGTGTTTGTAGGGAGTGTGACAAGGCTTTGCATGGTTCAGCATACATGAATCATTTATTTCCAAACACTAAATACTGAAAGTGCACACAAAAGTTAACTTCAAGTGTAGTTCCGGAAAAGGTTGTTTTTCGGGTTAAAGATTTCTATTGAATTTTCCATGAGTACAATGGGACATTCAATAGTCTGTTATATCCAATAACATATCTGCACGCACACGTCTGCATTGCCATTTCCTCCTGTTCCCCTCCTCCCAACAGCAACACATCACACAACATCTTTCATCCAATGCGAGCAATCCTTAATAATAACCATGACCCACGACCCACTCTCTTCCCTCCTGCCTCCTGCACCCTGCGGTCGGACCCGCGTCCTCTCCTAGCTCAACCCTCAAGGACAACCCTCCGGCACCTGGTGTATGCGTGGCGCGCATCGGGGCATCGAGAGATCCTCTCGCTCTACCGCGTTCACATTCAACCACCACGCGTCCCCCACCACCGGGGCCTTCGGGAAAATACATTCATTACACATATCCCATTCATGCCCATTCAAACCCTTACCCTGGGGATATTACCAGTCATTTCATTGAAATTCCAAACCAGAGGTTTGCGGTGTTATTATTGTTATTGCCGTTGCGTATTGCGTGATGCTATTGATATTGCTACAAGACCTCGTGCTCGGTGCAACCGGAGTCCTCTGTGGTTTGGCAAGTTGGCTGCTACTAGTCGAGGATGAAATGAGTCCCAGGCCCACTGGCAGTCACTCACTGCTGTCCAGATGTTCCACAATCCCATTCTGCATGCCATCAGTCTAAACGGGTGAAATGAGGCGTTGTTGATAGCCGTAGCGGCCCCGGCACCGGGGTGCACCCGGGGTTCATGCCAAACTATGTGTGTGTGTGTGTGTGTGCGCACGTGTGTGAGTTTGGGTTTTTGTGTGAGAGGGGCGAAGGGCTGGCTCTGTGTGTGCCAAGCTAATTCTTCACAGATCAGTGGAGAGCTGTGGGGTTGGGCACACGCACACACATTACACACACACTCATGTGTGCACGTGCGGACACACATACATGCATACCAACACACACACACAGGCACACAAACACACACACACATTAAAATAGCTGATTAGTGGGTTGGGGAGACTTAAGCTTTCGTCAGACTGGAGGGCTTAATGTTTTGATTTTCGAGACCCTATCCGCTCGTATTTTATTTGGTGATACCGTATGCATGTACAAGCACAGTTTGTGATGTCCAAACTGCATCAACTCAATCATGCAAAGATGTGCAAATTATTTGGCTGGTTTCAAGTGATTAGCATAGTTTTTGATCCAGAGTTTTCTATGAGGGCAAATGTATAAACATGGTGCTGAGACATTTTAAGTTGCTCAAACTTCCAACAGCTTCCAATGTGAAAGGTGGAAATGTGATTCAATGTGGAACATTTATGGGTTTCAAATGAGCCTGAAAGTTTCAATAATTGATCATCCCTTAGAAGAGAAAACACTGTTGAGCAGAAAAACACATGAATTAATTAATCCATCCATGCATTAACCATCAATCCATTCATTCATTCATCCATTCATTCATCCCATTCATCCAACCATCCATACACTCATTTATTCATCCAACCATCCATACACTAATCTATTCATCCATTAATTCACCCATCCATTAATTAATTCATCCACCCATTCATCCACCCATTAATTTATGCAACCATTAATCCACCCATTCATCTAACACAGGAGCCAACAAAGAGAGGCAGACAAAGCACAGGTCAAGATTAAAGATTGCAGCCTCATTTCTTAATGTTTTTATCAGTGAGGAATGGTTACAGTTGGCGACCAAGCCGGCGGTGAAAGCCATCCGTCCGCCGCCAGACAGAGTGAGCCCTCTCGGATAAGTGATCCAAGTTCACTCTCGGCACCTTTCATCTCCATTCCCGGAGACAGAAAATAGAGACAAGAGCGCGCGATGATGTCTGCCACTCTTCATCTCTTGGTCATCGCTTGATTCAAAAACAAAAAAATTATCCCACGGATTCCTGGATTGACGCCTTTTGCACGTGTGCGTGTTTTCTGAGAGTGAGGGAGAAGAGTTACTATCATGTGAATAACCGCTCTGCATTTGACCTCCTTTTCATTCTTCATTATTGCCTTCCATTTTTTGACGCATGTCAATCCTCACTCTCACCTCCACCTCCCCTTTACCTCCGCTCCTCTTTTTCTCCTCCTCTTCCTCTCCCCTTCTCTTCCTCTCACCTCCTCTTCCTCTGCCCTCATCTTCCTCTCTCCTCCTTTTCTTCCTCCACCCCTCCCCCTCTTCCTCTCTCCTGCTCCTCTTCCTCTCCTCTTCTCTCCTCCTCTCCTTCCCTCCTCCTCTTCCTTTCCCCTCCTCCTCTTCCTTTCCCCTCCTCCTCTTCCTTTCCCCTCCTCCTCTCTGTCCTCCTCTTCCTCCACCCCCTCATCCTCTCCTCTCCTGCTCTTCCTCTACCCCTCCTCTTCCGCCCCTCCTCTTCCTTTCCTTTCCCTCCTCTCCTTTCCTCTTCCTCTACCCTCCTCCTCTTCCACTCCTCCTATTCCTCTCCTCCTCTCCTTTCCTCTTCCTCTACCCTCCTCCTTTCCCTCCCTCCATCCATCCTCTTCCTACCCCTCTTCCTCTCCCCTCCTCATCTTCCTCTACCCTCCTCCTCTTCCTCCACCCCTCCCCCTCTTCCTCTCCCCTCCTCCTCTTCCTCTCCTCCACCCCTCATCTCCCCTCCTCTTCCTCTCCCCTGCTCCTTTTTCTCCACCACTCCTACCCTTCCACTCCCCTCCTCCTCTTCCTCTCCTCCATCTGTGTGTTCTTTCTCCACCCTAATCCTGCCTGTTGTTCTCAACACTCCTTTGCCCCTCTCTCCATCCCTCTCTGTCCGTCCCTCTCTCTCCATCTCTCCATCCCTCTCTCTCTCCGTCCCTCTCTCTCCATCTCTCCGTCCCTCTCTCTCCATCTCTCCGTCCCTCTCTCTCCTTCTCTCCGTCCCTCTCTCTCCTTCTCTCCATCCCTCTCCGTCCCTCTCTCTCCATCTCTCCATCTCTCCGTCCCTCTCTCTCCTTCTCTCCATCCCTCTCTCTCCTTCTCTCCATCCCTCTCTCTCCGTCCCTCTCTCTCCATCTCTCCGTCCCTCTCTCTCCTTCTCTCCGTCCCTCTCTCTCCTTCTCTCCGTCCCTCTCTCTCCTTCTCTCCATCCCTCTCTCTCCGTCCCTCTCTCTCCATCTCTCCGTCCCTCTCTCTCCTTCTCTCCGTCCCTCTCTCTCCTTCTCTCCGTCCCTCTCTCTCCTTCTCTCCGTCCCTCTCTCTCCTTCTCTCCGTCCCTCTCTCTCCTTCTCTCCATCCCTCTCTCTCCGTCCCTCTCTCTCCATCTCTCCGTCCCTCCCTCTCCATCTCTCTCTCCATCTCTCTCTCCATCTCCCCCTACCTCTCTCCGTCCCTCTCTCTCCTTCTCTCCATCCCTCTCTCTCCGTCCCTCTCTCTCCATCTCTCCGTCCCTCTCTCTCCTTCTCTCCGTCCCTCTCTCTCCTTCTCTCCGTCCCTCTCTCTCCTTCTCTCCATCCCTCTCTCTCCGTCCCTCTCTCTCCATCTCTCCGTCCCTCCCTCTCCATCTCTCTCTCCATCTCTCTCTCCATCTCCCCCTACCTCTCTCCGTCCCTCTCTCTCCGTCTCCGTCCATCACCCAGATCATCCAGGACCGCGTCCACGCCCACGTGTCTCGGAGCGGCCTGCTGTGGAACGCTCTGCCCGGCGGACTCTATGCCCTGCCCCAGTTCTTCACTGACCCCTCCTGCTTCCCCTTTTACTACGCCATGCTGGGTATGAGACCCGCACACACACACAAGCGCACACTCACACATGCACACACACGTGCACATGCACGCGCACAGACACACACACACAGTGTACTCTTCCTTTTTGTCTTTCTTTGTTCCAATACTAATGTGGTTTGGTTTACTTGATAAAAAAACACTTCATTTTACAGGTCCGCAAATTTCATGGTAAGTAGGTGATAATTAGCAAGAAACGCATTTGAAATTTCTTGGAAATTACAACCAAATAATTGTATAATTATATTCTATTTCCCAATAAGCAGTTGATAATTAACTGGTAATTTATTTTATATAGTTTGACTAAGTTAATTGATAGTCATAATTAGGCTCACATGCAAAATATAGAGGAATTATATACCTTTGTAATTAGGCCTACATTATTTTACACAGACATTAGCGTAGAGGGGGGCGGGTTTTGATATTCACCAAGAGCGAGGCTCTAAGTGGTCCTTACCTGCTTGGGATAGGCAATGAGTGTAGACACATGACAAAACACAATCTGGGGGTTAAGAGCTCAGCCTTACCAGGCACAGTAGTTGAAGTGTGTGTGTGTGTGTGTGTTTGTGTGTGTGTCTGTGTTCTGTGTGCGCGCTATTTGTGTTCATGTGTGTGTTTGTGTGTATGTGTATGAGGATGTATTATAATTAGCAAATAATTATCCTTAGATGAGATCCAAGATTAATTGTACTTGAACACAGAAGCTGTGATGGAGTCCTCTTTCAGCAGCAGCAGCATCTCTGAGCAAGATGTCCGCTGTTTCCACCCAGCTGGTGTGTGCCTTCAGAGTGAATACAGTGTAGTGTTGTAATGGTTCAGTCAATGAATAAGGATTTCCACCCGGGACTAAAGACGTTGCCAAAGAAACGTCAACGTTTCTGTTCGTCTTTCAGCGATATGTTCCACTCAGTTATTGGTACATTTTGTAAACGGTATTTATGAGATGATTGAAGGATTAACTGATTAGTAGATCAACATTTACTTCAATAACAATGTTTAAATGAAGCACGAATTATGATTATCTGTCAAAACCACTCAAACCACCACTCTCAAAGGCACAAATATAGAAATAGGCCCTAGAATTACGTGGGCTAGTGTAAGTGGTGACTGCGTATTGTACTTATTGTAACTTAAGTCGCTTTGGACAAAAGCGTCTGCTAAATGCCCTAAATGTAAATGTAAATGTATTGAAGCTGACTTTTGATTACCAAACACTGACCTATATAACAGAATTAACTTGATAATTATTCATGATCCTAAACAAGCCCTGTAAACATGGGCATAGAGACTGGTTGCACGCATGATTTTTGTGGGCCTGCTCAGAATTCCCAATAATTGATTTACTGTAAAGAGGGCAGTGTAGCTCTATGTTGTTGTTGTTGTTCGACTGAAACGACCAAAAGTCATTCTCTTGTTCATACAAAACTAAGTATTTTGCTTTAACCAGAGCATGTTGTTTTGTTTTGTTTCTCAGGAATAAAACCTAACAGTGTAAAAGTTAGGAAATGAAAAGACATCAGCTTGTAAAAGGAACCCCGAGCCGACTGAGTGGCTCGTTTGGGTTTCCCCCCCCCTGAGTCTGAAAGACTTTAAGTAGCACAGGGCCGTAATAAGGGGCCGCTTTACCAAATTGCACTCACGGGACCCCTTTCTTTTAGGCCCCTTCATCAAAAGGAAGTTGCTCAAGGATTTAGAGGCAGGGTTTCTATTTTAGACGCTCGTGTCAGAATCCTGACGCGGCGACCGCCATCGTTCAGAAACAGAGTTAGGAGTGGAGCCGGGGAAATTCAGTGTGTGCAGGTGTGTGTGTATTTGTCTTTGTGTGTGTGTGTGTTTTGGCTTGTATTTTTCCCTGTTTGTGTGTACGTACGTGTGCATGTGCGAGCGTGTGGGCTGCATGCGTGTGTGTGTGCAGTGCATGCGCGTGTGTGCGCTCGCACGCGCGGGCAACTGCTGGGTTTATACCACACGCATGCCTGTGTGTGTATTTATGTGTGTGTGTGTGTGTGTGTGTGTGTGCGTGCACTTGCACCATCCCCTCAATAGGATGAAGAGGGCTGTAACTCAGATAGATGTTTGTCTCCCTCGCAGGAATTGTGGACGCGGCGTGCGGGGGGGGGGGGGGGGGGGGGGGGGGGGGGCGAGGGAGGGAGGGGGGCGGGGGGGGGGCAAGGGAGGGAGGGGGGGGGCGATGGGAGGAGGTGGGGGAGAGCTGG